>VXBC01008801.1:462051-537334 GCA_013399945.1 Ploceus nigricollis | reverse complement strand
AAGGAAGGAAGGAAGGAAGGAAGGAAGGAAGGAAGGAAGGAAGGAAGTTTATACTAATTTCTAACTTTTTTTAGGCTCAAAGGGTGCGAAGCACACACAAGAAAAGGCAACTGGTCACAAACGAAAGGACTTCAAGTTGCGCTGTAATGTGGGGTGTCAGCAGCATTTTCCACCAGTAGCCTCCCAGAAAATTCCTGGGTCCAATTTGGGGCTGAGAATCCCAGTCTCTGCTCTTAGGAGTTGTTTTTCATGCAGCCACTCTGCTGGGGAGATAAGAAGGTCACACAAGCAGGACACTTGCATGCTAGCCCAGCCAGTGTTCGGGAATGCTCACGCAGTGTTTAATTTACCAGTGAAAACAGTCACAGTGCTCTTCTTTCTCTCACCTGAAGCCATGGATGATGATTTTGGTTTCCAGGCTGCTGTTGAAGCTGAAGTTCTTGATGCCATCATCAGCTGAGATCAGCTCTCCACAGCTGGGGCTTGAGGAAGTGAACAGAATAAACTGGACCTTAAGTTTCCTGCCCCGTAGGAGATTGGCTCTCTTGAAGTCCGTGCAGTGATGCTCTGAGAGTCTGTCTGTATTCCCTGCACAGGAGAGAGGGAGTGGCACATTTAGTCTGGGTCTGTGCAATGGGAAAAAACCATTCCTCATTCTAATTCATCAGGAAAATGAAGGTAGCAATTTCACTTCTATTGATAAAGATCAAAAGTATCTCGCATAAATTAAAATAAGACAAATCTAGAAACTTTACCCGACTGATAAAGTTGTTTCTGTCCTTTGATGGAATTCCAGCTCTGTCTGGGAAAATAACCATGGATATCATACCAGCTTTGACTTCTGAGAGTTGTTTTACCATGAGGTGAGTGATATTTTGCTGGTTTTTTTAAGCAAATTTGCCACCTACACCAGCTACTAAGTACGTTTATGAGGCAGCTGTTAGATCTTTTAAAAAATGGTTGCCAACAGGTAGTCTGGTAGGCTTAGTAGAAGGTACAAGTCTAATTGACAATTGCATCAAAAATCCAGAAGTAAGTATGAGAATGCTGATGATAAAACATGAGAATGCTGATGAAAAAATATGTCAATGATAATTTCACAATTAATTAATTTACTTGATGAAAATGCTTTATGAGAAGGAAAAGGTTGCTGCTGGAAGGCACTTTGACCTAGACAGAAAAAAATAAACATCCGACCTGTAGCTAGTAAAACACCTGAGCAAATTTAAGCTAGAAAGCAAGCACAAAAGTTCAGCAGTACGTGTCACTAGCAGTGTCACTTTAAGAGCTGGTATCCTGCTGCAACGGCAATACATGCACCTTCCTTTCTGGACTTGAGGAGGTGAAGCAGCCTTGAATCTGACATACAATAAAATAATTATTCATTTATGTATTTTTTAAATCGAACAACCAGCTTCACAATTTCCCTCAGAAGATACTTTACACCAGCTAGACAAAACATGGCCTACCGACAGCACAAAGGGGTGAGATTCAATATTCAGATTCCCCTAGAAGGATGTGACTATCCCTTACTGTTGTTTATTTCAGTCTTCCTATGCACTGACAAGGAAGAAAAAGATATTTTTAGAGATCAGCTTGGAAAAAATGTAGGTCATGAGCCAGTCTAAGTAGCAAAAGTGGGTCCAGTGCCAGCACGGTGAGTGTCAGAAATGGCATAAGATGAGGGGGATCATCAGTAAAGGAAAGGCAGGAGGTGCATGGCATTGAAGGTGCAGGTGATGTGGGACTGTAGATGTGATCACTAAGGCAGTCTCTTTACAGTACAATTAAAGAAAGAAATGGAAGTATGGCATTTGTTTATTTTTCTCTCAGCTACTGCAGATCACACTTGCTGACCTTTTGACGCAATGTGGCAAAGATACCACTGCCAGAGGCCAAGTGGTCCCTTTTCTGCATCCTTATACTTCAGGGTAAACCTGGATCATTCTTGTAAATCGGGTTAATGGAATTAAATCACTGAGAGTGATTGAATCAAAGCATAAGAGAAGAAAGGACCATTCTTGTACCACTTTTTCTCCCCGGCACCTAACAAGGTTATTGCCAGGACCTCTTGACATACAGCTTGTTTAGGGAGAATTGAATTCAGATCCTTCTCTGTAAAACCTTCAATCCCTTGCCAGGCAGTCATGTTTTTCTTACCTGTTAGTGCTGAGCTGGGCAGCAAGAGGAGAGCAAGAACCATGAGCAGTTTTCTCTTCCGATCTTCAACCATCTTCCTGTTCGTGCAATACAAGTATAAGGACTGTACAGAGGAAAACCAGCTGTGGTTAATGATCAGCTTGGCTCTGTAATGATCAATCAGCCTGTGCACTTTTGGGAAAATGACCTAATTTGGATTTTGAGCAATTACCTCTGCTCTTATTTAACCATTAGTCAAAATATGAAGCAGAGGATTCACTGACTTTTTGGTTAAAGGAGATGTTGACCTTCCTTTCCTCCCTACCTCCGTTTCCTCAAGGGAAACTTCTCACTTCAGAAATCAGCCAGTGAAACCAGTCCCAGCAAGCGATAAAGTTACAGTGCTTTATCCTTGCTACCTAGACCTTTCTGCCAAATTCTGACTAGGGATGCTGGTTTATCACAAGGCCTCACAGTAAGTCCATGCCAGGAAGATTCATATCAGCCTTGCATCGTATTTTCCTACTGCATTGCTGTCTTTCCTGTATTTCTGCTTTTGGTCAGATACCCATAACAGTCTAAATAAGGCAAAAGAGTGGATTACATCTGAAAAGTGAGGGAAAAGGCAGGCTAAAATATCACCATAACATGCCCAGACTACATTTTTTAGGGTGGGAGCACCCTTCAGTAATGAACCAGCATCATAAGCATGCACATACTTAACAAAGACCTTTGAATAAAAAACTTTACCACTTTGATGTATACAGATGGAGAAGCATAAGTGCACACCCAGATGTGTAACATGACATTGATGATGTGGAGGTACCATATTCCTGGCTGAGATGGACTTTCAGGTAAGGACACACCTGTATCCCCTGTGTTGGTCCAATGTGCTGGACAAGGCAGCTTGGCTGTGCTAAATGGCAGGAAGGGTAATGAGCAAAGTAAAGTTCCCTGTCCAGGTACTAGTCTACAGTGGCTTAGTTGAACAACCAAATTAAGAAATTTCTTCAATCTGATCAGGAAGATGACCAAAGACATTTCAAAAAGCATCAGACACCACTTTTCTTTAGAACTATTGGTGATAGCAGTAATTTCCTTACCCCAGTTTATTCCAGTTGAAGGCTTTGGGGCTGTTTTAGACAGAAGTTAATTTTATTTCCAAGTCTTCTGAGATAAATTTCTCCAGTTTTCACTGAAAGTTAGGCAGCCTCAGCTGCCTGGCCTGGAGGACTGTTGAACCCCACCCCAACTGCATCCTCTCAGATATACATACCGAGATACCTTCTGAAGTACTTGCCCCCAGGATCAAGCTGGCTTACTGTCAGAGAAGCAGGTCCTCAGTGTCTCACAAATATATGCCTGAGTTTGTCAATCCAATCAATTTTCCACGACTGAAAACTGCAATGCCAATAGCCATCTCCTGGCTTCCAGCTCACGCTTCGTCTTTCCATCCCCAGCATCAGATTCATCTTATTTTATCTTACAATTTTCAGATTGTAAGATAAAGCCTGTGCACTCCAAAAGGCCCATTCCTTCTTTGCCAAGTCCTATGGAAATTTTGAAATGCCATGTAATATAAAGCAGGCACCAGCATTACAGCCTTAGAGTTAAACAAAACTTCGGCCAAGATTTGCAGATCTGGTTTTATTTTGTGTATTTGCAGAGGTGTTAAACAACATCCTGGTATTTAACAATTCTGCAAATGCACAAAACTGGTGGTTTTTAAAAAAGAAATGTCTTTTAAATTGTCTACTAAATCTGAATTCTCAGATTTATTAATTCCTTGGGTTTTTTTATTATAGCAGCACACTGTGGCAATTCCTTATGCAAACAGCAAAAGCCACTCAAGTTACTCTGTGCTTAAAATGCTCTTACTAGTAAAGCTATTTTGGTATAAAGGGTTTTCTTTTTATTGCCTGTGGACTTAATTACAGAGTAATTATAGTTATATTAATTCAGAAACTTAATGCCACTCATTTTGCTTCCCAATGGGAGTGCTTATAATGGCAATGGGAGCACTGTTGCAAAGACTTGCAAACCACTTTAGATTTCATTTAACAGTCCCTTACAGCGCGCAGTCATGAAGCACAGTGTGATTTGCTTGAGAATGTCAGGGATAGTGAAAGCAAACTAGCTTGATTTAATGCACAAATTCTTTTAATTAAAAAGAAAATTCTAAAAATGTGCTGTCTGCACATTCAAGCCAATGCTGAAAGTGTCCAACTCAGCTGAAAGTGTTGAGTTTCCACTCACAAAGCAACAGCTGGCAGAGGCATATAAGCACTGCAAATACCCAATGATCAAGTGGAAATCTGATCACAGAAAAATTCACTTAGCCTGGAAAACTAATTTTTGATACTGGAAACAATGCAGTTGGGGTAGCAGCACCAGACCTTGGGGGAAACCAAGTGTGAGCTAAGCAAATGACGACTATTCAAAACCCCTCCCTGTGGAGAGAGGTTTGCACTTGCAGAAGGGCATGAAACACACCCAGAGCTTAGCTCACTGTTCATTAAGTTCTGGATCCTCCCCTACTGCTAGAATACTTGGTCTCAGAGCTCCTGTATTTTCTGTCATTTGCCTGTGAAGTAGAAACCATGGCTCTGTGTTAAGCATGCAGACTCCTGTGTATTGTTTCCAGGACTGACAGAGGAACCAGGATTAGTTCTCATCTCAACAAAAGGCAATTTGACCTCCTTGCTTTCAGAAGTGTGTCCCAGCAGTGACAGAGCAGGAAGTAAGCATCAAAGATTGTCTTAGCAACTGAGGAAGGGAAAACATGGGCAAGTCTGCTTGGGTACTCTGTCAGGAAAGGAGGAAAAACAGCCATCTGAGCCTTTTTTGAGTACTTTCTGGATCTTCCACCTGGTATGCCTGTATAAGTATGCATAAAGAAGAATGTATCCTTACCATGTACTACCAAGTAGAAGAGCCTAGGTGAGGGCACCAGCCTCCAGGTTCAAGTTTCTCTTTCAGTTTCTCTGCCCTGTGAAGCCCTAATCATCTTGTACAATGTGGAGCAGCTCAGTAGGAAGAACAGAGGCCTGCCTTAAGTGCCTGTGGGTGACCTCCTGTGGTTCCTTCCATCCTAAAATAACCTGTTTCAAAGTGAAACTGCTTCAGATTTCTCTCTCCTAACCTCAAAGATTTCATGACCTACAGAAAAGCTGTAGTGTGGAAGCATCTTCCCAGCAACAAGATTCAATCCAAAGCCTCTGACATCTTGGGAGGACACTTTACCTGACAAGAGGACGAGTCTATGTGCTCCTGCCATGAGAGTGCTGCAGGAAGATGGCCATGTTACATTTCTGGCATAGACACTGTGACTTGGAGCCTTTACAGGTAGGGAGCTCCCTTTGACACTTGTCAGAGATTAAGAACAGAGGGGAAAAGGTAACTGAGGGACAGAAAGGCTCCATGTGGGTTTCTGTCACTGAGCAGAAGGAATTTATGGGATGGGCCTGTCTCCATTTGTAAGTGAGTTACATGTCATGACATTCCAACACAGTTATGGAGAAAGGATCAGTACTATTCTGTTTTTGTAAGAACTGAATAAGACAGCATTGCTCAGCTCAAGATGCAGTGTCATTCCAGCTCATGCTGCAGCCTTCAGCGATGAGTCAAAGGAGCTTACAGTAGCTCCTAGAAGGAGGGGGAAAAAATCCCTCAGAGCTGGAAAAACTTCAGTGTTTACTCTGGTAGGGCCTCTGCCATATCCATGGCTGCCAATTTTTTTTTCTGATTGTGTTGCGTGAAGTGCAAAGCTGAGGTCTCTCAAAAGGATGGTGAATAGCCCGACACAGCTGCTCATCAGTGAGTGTGGGGGCCAAGTGTACTGGGAGAAATCTGACTGAGAGATAAACCTGTGGTGAGAGCCTCCCTCGCAGCACTGTGCTGTGCTGGTGCTCCCCAGAACAGACAGACAAGCTGCTGGGAGCTGAGTGTGCTTTGGGGCTGTAAGGTCTGCACCTGGACTCTTCTCAGCCAGGGTAATGCACTGGGGAGTGGGATGCAGGCGAAGGAGGCTTGAAACATCCACTCACAGCAACTCACTGCCATGAGAAAGCTGACTTACAGCTGCTACTGGAATATTTGTCAGAGTAGCAATTTTTCAATAGCTGCTGAGTATTATGTTTTCCAAACTGTTGTGGTTTTCCGTTTCTTCCTCAAAAACACTCGGCAGTGTCAAGAGGCCAGTCATTCATGAAAGAGAATCTAAGTGTGTTTGAGTTTTGTGAATGGGCTGCTGAGCAGCTGGTGCCAAAGAAAACCCCTCAAAGTCAGAGTTGGTTTCTGTTCTATTTCTTTTCCTTCACTCCACTCCCCCAGAGATCAACCTCACCTTGGGTGGAACAGGAGAGCATGGCCAGGCTTAGCCTTGAGCCCACCCCTCAAAAGGAGATATCACCAGGTGTCCCTCGAAGAGAACAGTGAACATTTTTGGGAGCATAAGTGTCAAACACCAGGAGGCTCCAGAGAGTATTAGGAGCTGGAGCTGTCCCTGCCCATGGCAGAGGGGTTGAAACTGACCCAAACTATTCTGTGATCATTTTCTGAGGTGGCGAGCTGCGTGCCACCTGCTGAAATTCGTTCTTTACCTAATCTACGTGGCTCCCGCTCCACACTAAATTGATTTGCTGTCAGATTTTCAGTTATCAGAGCTGAACCGGCCTGATGTAAGAGCAACATGACAACTTCTGTCGCCAGCACTTCCTGGAGCTGCGCCCCACGAACAAAACACCCTTCGCTGGCACTCCAAGGCCATGTATGGCATCCGACACAGCACAGGGCGCACAAGAGGCTGAAACCCCGCTTCCTCACGGTCCCGGAGTTCCCAAAAGAAGTGCCCACGCGGCACCTCCCAGCGGAAGCTGCCGCTGGCAGTGGGGCGGGACGGGGCGCGGCTGCTATCGGCTTTTGATTTCTGCCGGGACAGTGGTCGTGTGGGCACCCATGTGGCTGCTGGCTTCGCTCCTGTGCCTTTCGTCCCTCCTGGGTAAGCTGTGAGAGGGCGGTGGGGACCCTTCCCGACTCCTTCGCTTTTCTCCCTCCCTCTCTCCCTCCCTGTCTCCCTGTCTCCCTGTCTCCCTCTCTCCGTGCCGCCCGGGACAGCGGGAGCGGGGCACCCTCAGCTGCCCCTCCCCGGGCATTCGGACGGGCTTGTCCCGGGGGCGGGCGCGGCAGGGATTCGGGAGGGCAGGGGGGTCCCGAGGTGCCCGGGGAGCTGCCCCAGCCGCCGCCAGCCCCGGACGAGCCCTGCGACAGTGGCTCCCTGGCGGGACGGGCGTCCCCGGCCATTCGCTCGCTGCCCTGCCCTTCCCAGGGGCGGCGGGCTCAACCGGGCCGCTGCATCCGTCCCGAGCCTAAAACCAGAACTGTGTATCGGCCTAGATATCGGCCATGTGCACGTTCAGGAACTCCCCTCCCTACTGGCGGCAGGTTCATGTGCCCCGTTTGTTTCAAACTTGTGTTAACGGGAAGCCTGGGATTGTGTGCGATTTTTGTGGTACAAGTAAATGATTTCTATTAACTGCTGTTGAAATACTAGTCAAAGGCCTTCTTAATCCAAATGCCACCGCTGTGCTTTAGGAGCGTAATCCTTACACGCAAAGCCCTTGCACTGGGCTGTGAACATGAGAAGTATAAACAAAATTTGTTCATTTTTGAAATTGAAGATGGATGTACAAGAGCTTTCTTGTTGTCAGACCTTATCATTCCTCTAGTCTAACATAGTTCTTCTGACTTTGGGTTGCGTTGTTTTTTTTTTGTTTTGTTTTTTTTGTTTTTTCTTTTTGCTTTGGGAGTTTCCTGAATGTGCCTAAAATAGAAGCTATTGTATCCCCCTGTTTAAAAAGGAACTTCTCTGCTGCTGAGAGTTCAGAGCAACTCCCTGTGATTTCCTCCTCATACTATTCCTGAGATCTTCAATTTGCTTTGTTTAATTGATATGGAGAGATCCTGTTCTGTAAGAGAGCGCTGGGGGTCCCGGTGTGCAGGGAGGACCGGTGGAGAAGCCAGGACACTGCCACCTGTATGAGTCTGCCCATGTTAAGCCTTAGCTGCAGTTTCTTACCTCACCTGCAGCGCTTGCTGACAGTTCTAAATGAGTGCGACTAAGGCATGATTAACTGAGTATCTTCTTGTAACTTTGTTTGTGAGTCAAGGCACTTTGTTCCTTGCATTATGTGAGTTGGCACGCTGCTGCTACTCTGAGCATCTCAGTCCACGTGCTATAGATTTGCCTAGAGAAAAAAGATTCCAGGCTCCAAAGAACATACAATTGAAAGGAAGAGGTGATGGTGCTTGGACAGCTGGGGACGGTAATTGTGGCAGCAAGTATCATAATGTCCTCCTTTAATGAAAAACATAGCTAGTTCTGTTGTCTTCTCTGTAAAACTTTGATTCAAAAGTGGTTGATTAGGGCGGGAGATCAGAAGTGCAAACATTTTACTGTTGTTCACTAAACTATATAGCTGCAGTTTCACACCATGTTCTTGTTTGTATGCTTGCATTATTGCTGTTATGTGTATGTTGACTGTGTGTAAATGTTTCATGTTCATTTTAACAAGGTAAAATAATCCATCATCTCTCTATGTGAAAATCAAGACGCTGAAAGTCAGACTGATCTGCCCAAGTGCGTTAAGTAAATCAGTAGCAGTTCAATTTGGCATGCCAGTTTCTAGCCATGCAAACACCTGTTCTACACACCAGGATGCTGTTGGTAGATCCTCATCCTTTGTCAGCTTTCCCCTCCAGAATCCTTTCTCCATCCAAATTCAAAGCACTGCACTTATCCCAGTCACGTTGCTGAATGTCTGGAGTAGGGAAGAAGATGTACTTCTTCATTCCCCTGTGGAAGCCGGAAGTTGCAGTGTAGCTTTGGTGTCTTCAGAATTCCTACTCACCACATAGGGATTCCTGCTTTTCACAATGCCAGGCCAAGTCAGTTTTTTATCTGATGAAACCTTAGACTTGTCAATTACAGCACAAAACCTCACCTCAAGGCTATGGAAGGACTTTGATTTTAGACCATGCTTGTTCAGTTGTTGGAAGTTCAAGACAAAACTCTGTTTAGATTTGGGATCCTGGATATTGTATGTGGGTGGAAAGAAAGTCCATGTGGTATCTGTGGCCTAGTGTGGTGAAGGAACTCAGAGAGATCTTTTTGTCCTTCCTGTGGAGGAGGTGAATAAATAATATCACGTCAACAGGGGGATCACAGTGCAAGCCACACTTGTGAGGGTGTTCTGTTGCAATGCAGGTGGCAACCAAACTTGCTTTAGCTGCATCAAGATCCTGCCCCAAAAGCAGAGGGGATATGGGAATTAAGCTGGATATGTGAACTAGAGCATCTAGAAGCATTCTGCATCTCTAGTAAGGCTCATCTGAAAGCCACACATCTCTTTCAGTGTTCTGAGCATCAGCTCTTTTTTTGTGCAGTATTAGTTCTTGCATATTTAGATATATTCCCTAATGCCATTTTCATTGTATGTTTGCATTAATGGTTGCTGTGTTTCTCCATTTAACTTCTTTATAAAAATTGAGTTAAACTGAGAAAACCTGGTTCACTAAAAGCAGAAGTTGCCATGTCCAGTACTGAGCATAGACTGACAACCTGAGAGCTGAAAAAATGATTTTTCTTTCAGACTTCTTCTGAAAGTGACCAGTATAGAAACGAAACTTCCCTCAATGTGGATTTTTGTGTCTGTGTCATTAGGCAGTTCAACAAGTTTGGGCTTGCTTTTTATTATTATTATTTTTAAATTTCCTGTCTTTTTTTTTTCTCTGTACACACAAATATATGCTCCTTTCTACATTTTTATCGATCAGAAGAACACTGGGGTTGCCCGATGTTTCTTCTGTGTCTCTCCACTCCAGGAGAGGTGTAATAGGAACTACACTACAAGGCATTGCGATGAATGTGGGAAAATCTGGACTCCTAACAAATTCAGGTTGTTTGTGGAATGTGGTTACTTTGTGTGTTGCTAATAGAAATGTCAAACACTATATTAAATAGTATAAATGGAAAAATTAGTTATCAGCACTGTGAAGCTGACACCTGCTTGTATTGTCCTGTCCCCTTACTCTTGAATCTTCCTGAATAAACAGAGGAATCATAATGAGTCATAAATTCCTCACACAGAGGGGGAAAAAAGTCAAACTAAACCTTTGCCCTCTGCTTAAAAACTCTTGACAAGAGGTGAGGTTGTTATGTCATATTAAAACCAAAAATGAAACAATATTTTTGCCATTGCTATTTTTAGGATGAACAGAGTGAAAATTTTTTTAGATAGTTTCTTGCCATAATGTAATTAATGGTCTTAGACTTTAGAAGCCAAGATCATCTCTGAATTGCATACACAGACTCCTTTGATCCTGGGTGTGTTAAAGGTGTTCATAAAAAATGGATGTAGATTTGTTTATTTTTGGTTTTTTCCTTACTGGTCCTCCTATCTGTTTTCAGCCTCAGGAGAGCCTTTTGGCCGTGTTCAGGGTAGTGTGACAGTGGGCTGGCTGGGTGATACAGGATTTGTAAGAGACAGAGGTTGTAATTTGGAGTCTGTTTAAGCTGGTGTTGCCACAGGTTGAGAACAACTCCTGTCTGTGGCATCAGTTTGTGCCATCCTTTATAAGTAGAACTGCAAAGATGATCTGGCTGAAAATGAACCCAGCTGAAGGAAAGTTACCAAGACAGATTATTTTCTCAGTGCTGTTTATCACAGAGCCTACATGAAGATGTACTTGTACAGCATAGGAAGTGCTGCTGTCTGGATGCTGGGAATAAGTGACCTGAGGATTTGGAATCATCAGAATGGTTTGGGTTGGAGGAGACCTTAATGATCATCCAGTTCCAACCCTCTGCCATGGGTAGGGACATCTTCCACTAGACTAGATTGCTCAGAGTGCCATCCAGACTGACCTTGAACACTGCCAGGGATGGGGCATCCACTCTCTGGGCAACCTGGTCCAGTGTCTCTGGACTGCTTTCGAATAACTGCTTTTTTTTATAGTTCAAGGCAGTTTTAAATGCAAGTCAGTTGCAGTACAATGCAGTACAATCTGCTGACAGATTGTACTGTCTGCATGCCTATTCCACTGCAGGAAGAGGCAGACAAAAAAAGGGAGAAGGAAGAATAGGTAAATCATCCCCATGCTTTTGGTCACCAGCATAGTTTAAAAATGACTGGGTAGCCTCTGCATGGGAATGCTGCCTGTTGTTGGGCCCTTGCTATGGATATGTCTGAAGCTATGGATTTTGTGGTAGGGAGGGACCCAGGCCTGTTGGTAGGTGCCGCCCTTGGGTTCTGCCTTTGCTGATGTGTAGAGCTCTGTAGATGCAGCCCCATATTGTCCAGGAGAACAACACACACATCTCTGAACGTGCTGCAGTGTGCAGGAGAACACCTCTGATTTGGATGTTACATGTAGGATTTGCATTCATTCCTGCACAAATCTGATTTTATCTTGCAACAGCCTGGGCTGCTGCTACAGCTTATGGTCGTCTGTGTTCTCTCTCTCCTGGCTGTAGCTTTTGCCTGTGCTTTTACACCATGGCTCTAAGTGCTTTCTTACTGGAGTTTGGGAAGTGGGTTGTGTTTGTGGCCTGTGGGGAAATTCAGAGGACTATGGCTGGTGAATATTCTCACAGTCCGTCTGGACTGAACATTTATTTCAGGATTTTCTGCTTCTGTTGGTTTTGAGGGTTAGGAGGGAACATAATTGTCTGCTGGTTACAGTTGCTGGGGGAATTCAAAATTCTAAAAAAGCTGAAGAGAGGGGTAGTTGGGAAGTTACAAAAATTAAAAGAAAAATCTACTCTTTGGAAAGTCCTACTCCTGAAGCAAATAGTTCCTTGCCATAAACTAATTAGTAAGGACTTTTCCACCCAGTTTCAGCAGGTGGAATGTTAGTGTCTTAATGGTAATAGGACAACCTAGCTGCTACCTGTATAGACCTAATATATATCTATATGCATTTCAAATAGGTATTTGAGACCAAAAATATTAATGATAGCATTAAAAATAAAAAGGGCTTAGTTTACAGATGTTCTCCAAAATAGCTAGGCTTTACGTCAGCTCCAAGAAAAATAGTGAAGCAAGTCAAACCAGGTAGACAAATACAGTAATGAAGCATTTACTGCTGGTAAATGGAGTAAGTTCTACTTAGTCTGAACTGAATATGGATGCCTTTAGCCTGCTGAAATGCTGAAAGAGTCAGAATTAGTCTGGGGAGCATTAAAACTCAAGTACCACACTGGGTTGTGTGGGTCTGGCTGCTGGAGAAGTGGAAGCAGAAGATGATGTAGGCAGGGTGAGCTGGTGGTTTGCACAAAAGGCTTTGCCCACACAATGTTAGCTCCTCTTTACCTGTGCCACTTTGAGCATGTGATTTGACTGGAAGGAAAGAACACAAAGACTTGGCATAAGAAGGAATTTGGAGTGGGTTTTAGGAGATACAGGAGCCGGTAGTCTGATGGTTTCTGTAGAGGCTACTGGAGGCCTTAGCACAGCACTATTTTGTTGTGTGAACTTTATCTTGGAATAATAGGCTACAATAAGAAGAGAGGGAGAAGGCAGAGAAATGAAAGAAAAAACAGTTCTAGCCTTCCAAAAAGAGTGTGTGAGAGAGTGTTTGATTGTCACTTCTCCCTCTTTGCTCACCACTGTGGAATAGGAAATATGTTTCCATATAAAATGAAGTAGAAAAGATGGGGAAGGGTTTCTCAGGAATTTAGAAAACATGATGACACATACTTTTCCAGAAGCTCAAAGATGTGTGGTTATGAGCTTATGCAATATTTCTGTATGATTTCTTAGAAAAAAGGAAGCTGATGGCACTGGGTGAGAGACTTCTTCACATTTTCACTAGACCAGTGAAACACGAGATTGGAGTTCTAAGGTGGGAGGAGATGACTATTATCCTTGAAGAATAACTTTTTCCTTGTGCTGTTGCTGGGAGCCCTGAATGCCCTTGGGAGGAGCTCATCAGCTCCTTGCTGCTAAGCTTTAGTTCCACCAGCCAGCACGAAGAGAAGTGTGCTGAAGGCAGCACTGCCCCTCTGTGCCATGCAGAACCTGGGGAGAGAAAATGTGGGGTTTTTTCAGCTCTGCTGTCCTTCAGTCTCACTCCTGGACTTGAAGAAGCAACAACTTTGCTCTCATAACTCCAGCCTAGCCCTTATGACTAACTGAAAGAGAGTGAAGACATGGAGCATTTACCTGGATCAACACCCAAATGTAGGAAGTTATGAGTGGCTGGCTGAGCGGTGGTGGCTGTCTTTGCTTGTGTTCTCAGGGCCCAGCAAGCAGCTGCTGTCCTTGCTGAAGGCTCTTGTCAACAGCCACTGTGGTTTGGCTTATGCTGATGTCAAGCCACCACAGCCTGGTTGCGTCTGTGAGCTAAAGCTACTGAGAGGTAGAATTTCACAGTGGGAAGAGCAGGGAGTTTTTCTCCATACTAGGAATACCATAGGTCCTTAGGCAGCGAGGGATGACTTCCTGGGGAATATGTGCTCCTGGAAATTGTCTTTATGAAACAAAGGTCTCTTACAAGACTCCAGGCTTCGTCAGATCAAAATAGTGTTCCACCCTACCCAGAGTCTTGCAATCTTGTGGTCTCCATACACAAAGTCTGGAGTTTCTGAGTTCTTTTTTTCTTCTGGAAATCATTAATTGAGATAGGTGAAAAGAGATGCTCAAGTAAAATGTTTAAATCTGCCTGAACAGGGTAGAATACAAAGAAGGCAGGTAGGTTGTGTTGACAAGATGTGGGAGTTGATCGCTTACCCTGGTTACTTCTACAATCCCTGTGCCTGGAAAAGGCGACCGTGTAGGTACAGACAACAAGAAGTTGCAACTCCAGTGAGGTGAGAGGAGTGCTTCCATGGGTAAACTGCAAACAAATTGGATATTCCATAGAAAGTAAGGCATGGAGGAGACATGTGTGTGCAGTTCTCTGGCCAAGCACACGGAAGTGCGTTTCTATTGCTTGTGTTCATTGTGCTGTCAGAGAAAGTCTGTGTTTCTATGGTGTGGCAGAAGAGCTGACGAGCACTGTCCTTTACCAGTGGGAAAGGAAGGCCTAGCTGACATTCTGTCTGTCAGGATATAGGAATTGGTTGGTCCTTAAACTGACGCCATTTAGGAATAAATAAAAAAAAGATAAAACCCAGAATACTAGCTGTCACTTGGAACCAGTTGGCTTGAGGTGTTTACATCTGAAATATTTGTTTCACCATGCATAGCTACTGTTTAAAGGGAAGTTTTACATGGTGCAGATTGGGAATCCTGCCTTAGTATGAGACCTCATTTGTATCTTAACCATGCCCTTCCTTCATAGGAGTAAAAAGTTACCAGCTACTGTGGACCAAAATCGATTCCTAAATGCAAGTGTAACTTGAACTCGATACCGAAGTGTTTTTGTCCATGTTCCTGTCTGCCACAACAGTGATCTTGCAATTGTTCTGGAGCCATTTGGAGGTATTTAGAAGTGGGAGGTGATTTCTGAAGACTGAAGAAGAGACACAGAGATACTGTTGGTTTAAAGGTTGTGGTCCCTTCCCCACAGCAGGATTTTGTCTTTTAGATCAGTAGATATTTTTTTTAGTCACAAATGTAGCTGTTTTCAATGAAAATTAGGGAAAATCTCTTATCTCTCTTCTGTTGTGGTTTATTTATTTATATTGATTGCCTGGGCGTTTTTAGCAGAATGTAATTGATGCGAAACTGAGAGCAGTGGAGGTTTCTGAACAGCTTCATTCTTGCTGACAGTTCTGCTACATCTCAGAGGATGGGGTGCTATTTCACATACATTGGCTGTGAAATAAACTTGTTTAAGTGACATTTCAAGGGAAATCCCTAATACCCCCATGGCTTCAGAGCAGGTGCTTTGAACTCAGTAGCAGTTTTGCATCAGAAGTGTGCTTTTTACTAACTGTGAATATTCATACTGGAAAATTTGCAGGTTTTTTGATCAGCAGGAACTTCAGTCTGGGTGTTCTGCAACAAGATGCTAAAACAGATTTTGGTGGTGACAGTTCTTCATTTAATATTTTTCACCAGATCATGGGCAGGAGGCCTAATTTAAGTGAACAGAGGGAAAGTACTGAGGATAGAGGGGCTTAGGATAGGGAAGATCATTGAGGTAGTTATTCTGCCTGGGACCAGAATGTGGAAATTGCATTCCTTTGCTGTTCCTGTCATGCAATTGTGCTGACAGCCTGGGTTTGGATAATTCTTAACTGATGTGTACCTTAGTTTGCAACTTTGTGATGTGCTTCTAACCTAAATTTGAATGTATCTGATATTGCATAGGGTATTAGTCAAGCAGTGTTTTATAAAACAATTGCTGAAGTAGCTTTTTTTTTTTTTCCCCCCTCTATAGCACACATCTACTGTAAGGACACAGTTGGCATCATGGGAGAAAATTTTACTTTTCCAGTACAAATAGACCGAAAAATAGTGGAAGCTATCTGGAAGAAAAACAAGGATAAAGTGGCTGAATGGGAAGAGCAAACCCAACCGACATATTTTGGTCCTCTCTGCAACAGGAGTGTACTTATGAAGGATGGATCCTTGACTATAGTTAACTTGGAGAAGGATGATGCTGGCACATATGAGTTACACTACTGGGATTCTGTGAAAGATCACCACTTAGACTTCGTACTTTTTGTGTTAGGTAAGTACTGGCAGAACTGCATAAAGAATGTGAACCACTGTTCACTTAAAAATGTCTAGAAAGGGCATTGTATATTTGTCAAGGAAGCAGACAGAAACAGAGGGGGCTGTTCATTGTCTCTATTTTTAAGTTGCTTAGCCACTTTGAACAAATTTTCAAAGGTGGCATCTCATTTGCATGCCCATCATTACTCACCTTGGGATGACTTCTAGAACGTGTGTAGATGGCATACTGCACTTTCAGGTAGACAATAAAACTTTTTGAGCAAGCTGACCAGGTAATCCCAGGCGTTATATATCTATTAAAGATATTCCTGCAGGCATATTACACATGCCTGAATACCATTGGCATCATCCTGTGCACATCTACTCAGCCTCACTAGTAGTCTTTGGGAAATATATGTGACCAGTGTGTCTATTAGTCCTGTGGATGGTGAACCATGAGGACTCTTGGACTAGGAATGGGAAAACCACAAACAGGTGGTTTACAGCTCACTTTCAGAAACACGTTTCTCTCTCAGGCATGTGTGCACATACCCCCACACTTTTGTCTGTGCACTCTCCTGCTGCTTTTGTTGCTCCAGCCCTTGTCCTGTGCTGAAATTCTATATAGTTTACAACTAAAGTAATACAGAATGTTTTCTCTTCTTCTAGATTCCCTTCCAGAACCTAAAATAAGTTGCAACACCAGCGATGATAAACTTGTACTAAACTGTACAGCAGATTTCCAGGGGTCTCTGAATTATGCTTGGAAGCTAAGTAACAATCCACGCAGTTATCAGAACCAGGAGCTTTCCATCCTTTTGGAGAAGGTTGATGTTACCACCAATGCTACCTGTATCATTAAATTTTCACAAACAGAAAGGAGGTCTAAAATCTCTTTGATTCAATGCCTTCCAGAAGGAAAAGGTAATAAATGTGTCATGTTGCAAACACAGGTCTGAGAGGTTTGTTTGGGAAGCAGCATGGCCTTTGTAAGGTTTCTCCTGACTTCCCAGGACGTTGAATTTAAAGAGTAAAAAGCATCAGAAGTGATTTGTCTGCTAAAAGTGTGTATAAAGATTGTGAAAAGTATGAGGATGACAGTGTGATCCCCCTGGAAAGATACTTTTTGCAGGGATCTCCACAGAATAAAACTTCTGGCTGTGACTTGATTGAGTAATAATAAAGATTAGAAGGTCTTAGAAGATCTCTTCTGAACCTTCTGACCTTATGTAATTAATGCTAGGAACTTGTCATCTTTGTACTGCTCTCCATGAATTGGAGTGAAACTATTCAGCCATTCCAAGTGAGTCACCTAGCAGCCATAAGATAAAATAATTTCTCATCTAGCATGTGCATGAGTCAGTGAGCATAGTTCCTTCCTCCTTCATGGAGAGGTATAAGATAGAAAAGAGAGTTTTCCTCCTGTTGCTTATTGCTTTGGGACAGCTTTCAGCTTGAGGCTTGAATTTTTAGGGTTTCTTTAAACACAGAGTAAGGATATGTTTGGAACCATCTGGTTTGTAGGGTGCATAAGGCAGTCCCTAACTGACAAAAGTTCTCATTACTGTGCAAAAGTAATTGTCATGGTTTACTAGTATAGAATTCTTCCTTTACTGGACAAACTTGTTAGATGTGAGGCATGTGGTGGGTTGACCTTGGCTGGCTGCCAGGTGCACTTCAGGCTGATCTGTCACTCCCCCGCCTCTGTGGGGCAGGAAGGAGAAAATATGGCAAGAGCCTCACGGGTTGAGGCAAGGACAGAGAGAGGTCATTTGGCCATTACTGTCACAGGCAAAACAGACTCAACTTTGGGAAATTGAGCTTAATTTATTGCCAGTCAAAATCAGAGCAGGATAATGAGAAAGAAGAGCAAATCTAAAACACCTCCCTGATCCCCCTCCTTTCTTCCCAGACTCAACTTCATTCCTGATATCATTACCTGAGCAAGTCTCCCTGAGCAGCACAGGGGGATGGGGAATGGTGCTTGCAGTCAGCTCATTACACGTTGTCCTTCCTCCTCAGGGGCAGGACTCCTCACACTCTCCCCTGCTCCAGTGTGGGGTCCCTCCCCCAGGAGACAGCCTCCATGAACTTCTCCAACATGAGTCCTTCCCACAGGCCACACTTCTTCACGAGCTGCTCCAGTGTGGCTTCCCCACAGGGTCACAAGTCCTGCCAGCAAAGCTGCTCCAGCGGGAGCTCCTCTCTCCATGGGGCCTCAGGGCCTGCCAAGAGGCTGCTGCAGTGTGGGCTTCCCATGGGGTCACAGCCTCCTCTGGGCACCCACCTGTTCTGATGTGGGGTCCTCCATGGGCTGCAGGGGAATCCCTAGTCCAGCACCTGCATCTCCTTCTGCACTGACCTTGGTGTCTGTTGGGCAGATTCCCTTACATATTGTCACTCCCCTCTCCCCCTTGCTGTTGTTGTCCAGCAGTTTTTCCCTTTTCTTAGAAGTGTTATCCCAGAGACACTACCACAGTCGCTGATGGCTCTGCCTTGGCCAGCAGCAGATCCAGCTTGGCATTAGCTCTATCTGACATGGGGGCAGCTTCTGGCATCTTCTCACAGAAACCATCAAAACCTTGCAGTGCAAACCCAATACAAGATATTTGCTGAAATTTCATTTGTTTGAAATCTGGCTCAGCCTTTCATAGGCCAGGAACTGGAATAGCCATTGTCTTTCAAGTGGTGATGTAACTGTCCTGGAGATGGCTCAGGGTTTTGCTAATAACTGACTCTGGTGCATTAATTTATTGAGATTACTTTTTAAAAAATAGCTATAAAAATATTTGGGGCTGTATCTCTACTGAACTAGTGTATCACACAGTTGCTTTTTAACTAACCTGTCTTTTTTCAATTTTTTTTTTAAAGGAGACAGTTCTCACAAACGACATAGATATTTCCTTGCAACTGTTATCCTAGTAGGAATCCTAGTAGGAATCATAGTATTCCTGTACAGGAAAGGTATGCATAAACTTCCTAACTGAGCTTTATGTGCTTCCAGATTATACTCATCTAAGGTTCTGTAGAATGTGTGAAAATTTCTGACCATCAAGTGTTTTGTAAAAACAGTAGAAGAAACAAGTCCAATTTAGGCAAAAATGAATAGATTTGAAGGAAAAAATGTACTAGACTTTCTTGCATTCTGACACTGGGCTCTGAGTCCTAGGAAATACTGCAATTTGCATTTGCAGAGTTCTCCTTCGGACTGGGTGTTTGATTTACAGTGTGTTTCTACTAACCAAGTATTTGTAGCCTCTCCCATTCTTACCTGAGTGTGTTTTCACAGCCTTTTTTGAGAGCATTGTAAAGCTGCCCTCAAGATCACATTTACTGTTGGGACAGGGTTCTACCAGACCTGAATATCATATGCCGAGTCCAATCTGACAGCTCAGTGTGGTCAGCTGATAAATGGGACCTTCTGTGCCTCCTGGCAGCCTGTATTGGTTGCTATCTAATACTTATTAGTTACTTGCCTATTTTTGTTGGTTTTGTTATTTAACATTTTTATTTTGTTATTTAACAGCATTATATTAGTGTAGAATATTTATGTAGTGTAACCATTGCCTCCTGTTTTTTTCTGAGGGGGGTTTCCTTTGTCTTCTGTAGTTAGCTGTAGACTGCAGTGAGCCATCATCCTCTTATCCTTCTTCTTGAGGCTGAACAAACCCAACTCTCTCAGCGCCTCCTTGCACAGCTCCTGCCCCTAAACATGTTGGTGGACATTTGCTGCACTAACTTCAGAAAGATGGCGTTTTTACATTAAGTGTGAGACTAAAACTAGAGAGAGTACTCCACATGTGGTGTCCCAAATATCGAATAGAGAGGAGGAATTATTTGTGTTCATGGGCTGACTGCACTTCTGCTAACACAGCCCAGTATTTGGAGCCTTCTACTGCAAAGGCACATTTTTCTGAATAATGTTGAGCTTGTTCATGCTTTCAGGTCCTTTCCTGCAGAGCTGTTTCCTAGCCAGGCAGAGCCCAGCCCCTAGTGGTCCATGGGCTGACTTAAGAGATTCAGGACGTTGTTTGCCTTTGAATAGCACATCTTTTTTGCCAGCATGTTTTTCCAGGTTGTTGAAGTCAGTTTGAGTGGCAAGCCTGCTTTCAAGGCAAGGACAGAGAGAGGTCATGTCCCCTACTTCCAGCATGTCCCCTACTCTCCCCAGTTTGATGTCATCTGCAAGCTTTCTGAAAGTACCTTCTATGTCCTTGTTCATGTTGGTGGCATTAAACAACACTGCTCTTGGTGTTAACACACAAAGAATGTCACTCAAAACTGACCATCAGTTAGAATCAAAACAGCTCAGTTACTTCCCTTGAAACAATGAGGGAAAGAAAATAAACCTGTTATACCTTGGTAGGATAAGCATTGCACAGGTATAATCAAACAGCAGAAGTTTGCTCTTTTAAGTGCAAGACATATAATCAGAAATTTTTAAGCTCCACTTTAGATTTGATTAGGTGTGTTCTGACTTGCTGTTGCAGGAGACCCATTCTGTTGATCTCTCACTGACTGTCTTTCCCTCAAAACAGTATTTCATTTTTTGTTCTTCCTCCAAGTCAAGTATTCAGTTGCATGTTCTCAGTGAAGTGTATTATTTTTTGGTTGGGGGTTGGAGAAGGGGATGGAATGGAAGGAGGCTGTCAACAAGTTTCCAAAGGCTCAAAACTTTGTTTCTGAGTAATTTCTCCAAATATTCTATTTGTGTGCAGGTATAATTAAACTTGGAACAGGAAGAAAGACTGCTCAGAATAACAGTCCTGTGAGTGGCTCAGGTAAGATAGTGTCACAAATGTGTGGAAATCAGACTGGTGCTTGGTGTGGGCTTGTCAGTTTTTATTCTGCGTCAGTGTAGTCTTTCATTGGAGAGGTAAAGGAGTAAGTTTTCTTTTGAGTGTAGTTATTTTTTCCCAGGTCATTAATACATATTTCTAAACCAAATAAATTTCTTTATAGGAGAACATGAGCAACTTTTCCCTGGGAACAGCCAACAACAATCTAACTCAGAGAGACGTAAGAAACCTGTATTGGGGTATTAATGTTTCTAAACACCTGCTCTTGGTTGGAGCAGGGAGTCTGATTTGCTTTTTCCTTTTTTGCAGGGTCTGAGCTTTTGAATTGGTTTTCAAAGTGTGCACATGCAGAGTCAAAATTTCACTTGAGGTCCAATATTGGATGATTATAGGGACCTGCACCTAGTGCATGTGTTAGTGGGGCTGGCAAAGTTACTGACAGTGAATGGCCTGAGATTTTCCAGGTCAGCAGCTATCTTTGGAGGTGAATTACCTTTCTAACAATGGAGAATTGGGGCTGGTCTCAGGATGAGGGCTGGAAAAGTGCACACTGTAGGGCAATCAGTCATTCCTCTCTTCCTCTCTTCCTGTCCAGATCTCTGCCTGGGCTTCTGCTGTCCATTCTAATCTGCATTGAGGTTCTTGTGTGTTTTGGGGGGCTTTTGTTTGTTGGTTTTGGATTTTTTGTTTTGTTTTTTCCTTAGTGTTTTGTTGGAGTGTTTTTGGGTTTTTTTACTTCCTTAATTTGCAGCAAGATTGCTCTGTTTTCTGGCTTCCTGTGTGTTGGGTTGTGGAAATCACGCTATATAGAGAGCAGCTAGGGAAGGGGGCAACTCCTTTAGTCTGTGCCCCTTACATAGGGGTGAATTTGGCTATTATATTCTAGCTTTAACAAATAAGAGTTTTGTTGCCAGGACTGTGGTCTGTTTTTAGGAACGAACCGAAATTAACCCCCAAGGCAGTCAAGCAGGCTGGGGAGAGCAGGGGAAGATTCTTAAGAAATGTTCTGTTACCAGACCAAACAGTGTTTCAGTGGGGAATGGCCAGAGCTCCTGCCATCGGGTGGCAGGCTCAGTGCCCTCTTGGACTGCGCTGGTGTTGAGCTCACAGTGCCTTCATGTGGGTGCTCAGTCTGGTACCTTACATTTATTAAAGCTGTGGTTCTCGCCCACGGTTCAGAGCCCGCTGAAGTCAAGACTATTGGTGAATCTGAAAGTGAGAAAATGAGAAGGATGGGTAGGAAAAAAACCCCAGTAAAGCCCCCAGAAAACCTCATTTTGGTGCTGCACTTAAATTTGCTTTAGAATGTTTCTATTAAAGATTCTTTAGGGTCTTCAAAGAGCAAGGGTTTGAAGTTACAGTGTTAGTGCAACACAGATGAAGTAAAAAAAGTAGATGCAGATTCTCTTCTCAGCTATCTCTGGCTCTTTATGGCAGATCTGTGCAGCTTTACCAATAGATCTACATCGGCAAGACTTTTGTAAAGTTGTAGACATAAATATAAAAAGTCTTGGTCATGGTCTGGGACCTTAAGTGGTTGCTGGAGGGAAGTTGAAGTTGAAATTAATTGTGAGTCCTTAAAGTGGATTAACATAGTGCTTCTCAGGAATATCTTTTAAAAGTGTTATAATGAAGGTGTCACTTTAAGGCTGAGTTGCATATATTGCAGACTATTGTGCTACCTCCATACATGTTTCTGGAAAAGGATTTCTGTTTTCTTGCAGCTGCATTTTCACACGTTGTTCATGATGAGAATGAAGAGCCTGAAGCAGGTAACAAGTGAGATGGAGCCCTAAAACCGAGGAACATGAAGGGGGAAAGTAATTTTGCACATGGCCTTTTGTAGTCCAAGCCATATTAGCATGCCCTGAGTACAGAGTTTACCATTCCCCTGTTGGCCTAGAAGAACCTGTTGCCTTAGGAACAGTAAATGTTGATGGGTAGATCACTAGAACAGAAATCAGAAAGACTTGGAGGCTGTGTTTGGTAAGCAGCACAGAGCAAACACTTTCTTGGGGCTTCACCTTCCCTCTTGATATGATGAGAATGATGCTGCTTTTACCATCTGTGGGAATATGAACTAAGCATGGAGGAAAGATAAGAGCCTCAGCACACCAATTTAGAGATGGGATGCTTACCAGCTTGCGAAATTCATATTTGGGAGATACTTCATCCAGAAATGTCCTTCTCTAAGGAACAAAGCCTGCTGTATCTTCCACTTGCTTTATGCTTTAGGGAAGTCTTTCAACTGCATTCATCAGGCAGTTAAGCAAAGCTCCAGTTTTGTTTTCTAAGTCCAATGAGTGTGAATTTCAAGGAAATTCTGGGACCTGTATTTTTTCTGGAAGTTCTTTTAACTCCAAAGGGCTAGTGAAATTGAACATTATTGTTCAACTCAAGAAAAAATATCGCTTTTTTCTCCAGTCTTTTGTGCTAGTGATTCATTCACTCACTAACTCTTCCACCATTTTCACAAGTGGCTGATAATAAGGGGTTGGAGAAGGCAGAAGTCTTTCCTATAAAGGACAAAAAATCACCAATGATGACAATAAGGAAGTGGAAATTCAGAAAAATTCAGCAGCCCCTGGGGTTTGCTGCTTATTCTTCCTGCATATATTGTAATGGGTATGGAACAGCTTTCTTCCATCTGAAGAAACAGGGATTGTGTAGTTGATGGTGAAGGTGTGGTGCACTGCGGGATTGTGTCATCACTTGTGTAACTGTTTCCATATACACAGACATGGGTCTAGGAAAAGGAGGCTTATTTTACACCTGAGTTAAAGTAGAAAGGAGGGAAACATACAGTTCAGGCAAGAGAGAAATCAGGTCCATAAATAAAGGTTGTCCATTTGGACACGAGATGCAGAAGATAAAATCCTTTATTGTGTTGCAGAATAGAATGGGAACATCAGGCAGGGGAGTTAGTGCACCTCTGTGCAGTGCAGCCAGCAGCGCCTGGGGAACAGGCAGTCACTGCTCTAGGGATGGGAAATAGCAGGCAAGGCTATGATGTCCTCTGAAATGTGTGTACAAAGCAATTTCAAGCAGGGCTTTTGCTGATAGCACAGCAGTACTTAACATGCAGAGGGGAAGGTGTGCTCTGAGCCCTGGGCCTCTGCTGGGGAGAGGCAGAAGCAATGGACTGTGCTCCTGAGGGACTGCAATTGTTCTCTGATCTCTTTTCAGACAGAGCATTGAATGAGAATGATGGGCTGAAAGACAAGCAGATAGTTAAGAATGGTGTAAATCAGGAAGGTAAGTGCCTGTTTTATGGAGCAGTCAGTGCTACTGACCCAGTAGGCAAACTGGCCATGATCCCTTCATAGAATCATAGAATCTGGAGTTGGAAGAGACACATCAGGATTGACTTCAGCTCCTGCCCTGCAGATGACACCCCAAAAATCACACCATATCTGTGCAAGTGTTGTTCAAATGCTTCTCGAACTCTGTCAGGCTTGGTGCTGTGACCACTTCCCTGGGCAGCCTGTTTCAGTGCCCAAGCACCCTCAGGGTGAAAAACCTATTCTTGATATCCAGCCTAAACCTCCCCTAACTCAGTTTCATGCCGTTTCCTCTAGTACTGTAACTGGTCATGGGAGTGAGGAGATCGTACCTGTCTCTCCTCTTCCCCACACGAGGAAGTTGTAGACTGTGGTGAGGTCTCTCTTCAGTCTCCTCCAGGCTGAACAGACCAAGTGACCTCAGCCACTCCTCATAAGGCTTCCCCTCCAGACCCTTCACCATCCTCATGGCCCTCCTCTGGCTGCTCTCCAGGAGCTTTTTTATATTGTGTATGCACACAGTAACCATGCAGCTGGCCATGATATGAATGAAGGAGGTAAGTGCCTGGACTGTTGAGCAGTCTTTGTTCAGTGTGACTTTTGTCTAATGCCACCTAATGGGTGGCACCACAGGCATGAGCGCTTCCTGTGCTTGACCTTTACGGGATGTGTGAGGGATTGTGAAGAGTCAGGAATGGAGGAGAGAAGGGAGGTGTTGGATGGTGATCCCATGGGAGTGAGGCATGTTGGTCAGGGTTACTATTGTTGTCAAACAAATGGTCCAAATCCCAATCAGATTGTTCTTGATCCATCTGGGACAGAGAGGCAGAGTGTTGTGAGCTCCAGGATTGTCTGAGTATTGCCTTTGTCCTTGCAGAAGTGACCCAGGATGCAGAAGGTGGAAATGGGGGGCACCCGGACAGCTCTTCCAGCTGCAGTAAAGAAGGTATGTGGGGGTGAAGCTCTCTGTCTTGGGAGAGTGTGCTGACTGACACAGAGGTTGACTGTGAATAATTTTCCTTTCTTGGAAAAAAAAGAAAAATGTCATTTTGTCTGTTATACAGTCCTTACTTGAGTGGTGTAACTGTGGGCCTCTTGTACTAATTTCTGATTTTTGTGTTGTAGGTGAGTGGTCACCAAATCTTTTGTGATTGTCTACCACATCAGTAAAATACTTTGAACATGCACACCCAATTTATGTGTATTTATAAGTTATATACAATTATTACCATACTCAAGTACCACATACATTTTAAAACATGCGCAAAATAAACATTTTAAAATGATAATGATGAAGTAAGTAGTACTTATATTTTTAAAATTTTATTACTGGTGCAAAAATACTTTTTCCTGCACCACAATGGATTGCCTTATGTGCACCCACTTTGGAGTCTGCTGGTGCAGATAATCCATTTAAACATTCTCAAAATGCATAGCAGTGTGAAAGCAAGTGGCACCTTACTGCTGCAGGGTTTTTTGTTCTGCCAAGTTTGATACATCAAGATACAATTGCCAAGCAGTTGTGTCTATAAATTGTGGTATTTGCTGAAGACAATGTTGAAAAGAGGGGTGAAAAAATCTCTGAATGTGGGAAAACATGGATGAATGGGAGGGTGGGAGGGAGTTAGGACTGAATATAAAAAAACCTGACTCTGTGATGCAGACAAAACTGCTGATGAACCTGTCATGAAACCAGGAAACAGACTTGGAACAGTCTGCATAGCTGAGGAAGGTGTGGTGTGGTGTGGTGTGTCGTAAAAACTGAGTCAGATCCTGTTAGTTAACAATGAGTAATACTGAAAGCCAAATGAAGTAACTCAGTGTATTACTCCTGGTCCACGTGACGTGCTGCTTTGCTGGGCTAAACAACTGTGCTCCTGCGTCACCCTTAAAGGTCTGGTTTTATGTCATGCTGAGGCACCTGATGCAGCTGTGCTTGCTTCGGTTCTGTTTGCAAACTGTGTGAGAACAGAATATTTTGTGTCTTCTGTGGGTAGGGGGTGGTATGAAACCTGATGCTGATCCTTGAAGCTGTAAAGTGACAGAACCCTATTTCATATTCAGACCCTCTCACTGCACAGACACGAGGAAATAGCACACAAACAGACACACATACAATTAGCTTTTTGATCATGTTCTTTAGTATCACCACTAAGGTAAAGCAGTAAACCTGCTTGGATTTTAAACACACAAATCATAAAAATACTTCAAGCCTATCCAGGGACCTTGTGAGAACCAGACTAGGGACCACTTTCTTTTTGTCATCATCTACAGAGTTTTGTAGCGTATGTCACCATACTCTACTCTCCTAGACCATCTCCTGACATCTTATCCTGGAGTGATGCTGAGCTAGAGATTAGTGGAAGGGACAGGTAGTGCTATCAAAATGGGAGCAAAGACCAAAGGGCATGGTGTCCTGGCACATCCAGGTGGCTCCCCTTACAGAGTTGCTATGTGTGCAACAAAGTGGAAACACCAATGTAAGTGGGCTTGTGGGTGCTTTGTTGGAAACCAGCCTGGTTAGGGGCTGATGCATGTTTCATGCAATGAGTTAGGCTGTAGTCTTGACCTTCCTGCACTGTAACTTCCCTTTGCCTTCAGTCTCCTTGTCAAATAAGAGCTATATTTTCAATCCTGAAAAAAGAAAACTCCAAAAGCACCTGGCATTATTGTGTGGAAGAAATAGCAGCAGCAACACATGCATGTGTGATGCACAGCTGATATTGAGATCATAGACATAAAACATTTGAATAGAAGTGGTGTCTTAATTGCCTGATTATGTGGTCCAAAGTCATGGAGTCAGAACAATTTCACAGGTTACCAGCTGTTTATTGTGTGGCTGACAGTAAGTAATAAATGTTCTAAATGTGGTCCAGTTACAGAGGAATGTGCCTAATCATAAACAGATAATTTGGGTAAAATGTTTAGAGGCTGTCATACACCATAGGTCATGTACCTGCTCTAACTGGATTGTTATGAGTCATGTGACAGTGTCTTGGTGCATCTTCACAACACCTCGTTAGTGTTTAAAGCCTGCAGTATTCTCATGTAGCTAGTTCAATTTCTAGAAGAAAAGACATAGTAATTTACCTGTGTGCTTTTCTTATTCTTTTGTTTCAGATCCTAAAGCATAAGCAAATAATTGCTTTGTTGCCCAAACAAATATGGAAGAGAAGCAGTAGAATTCCGTGATGAAGGAGGTGCTACCTTTTCCCTTGAAGGGCTTCCACAAGGAATGAAGTTGTCAGAGCTTCATCAATAAGCACTTTGAAGACAGGCTGAACTGCTTCTAGTGCCTATTTTTCTTTCCTCAGGAAAGACAGCCTCATTATGTGAAGACAAATAGGCCAAATCATGAATAAAATCTTTTTAATTGTTTTGTATATGGTTTAAACAAACCATATGGTTTATTATATGGTTTGTTTTATGGGGTTTTTTTACTAACACACTAAAGCCTCTTTGTAGTTGGTATTTAGAGATTTACAAAGTTTTATATATTTGCATGAATGTGGACAAATCAAAAACTAATCAGCTTTCACTTTTTTATCAGTGCCTTTTTACAGTCAGAAAAAAAACTTCATCCTTCAGCAGGCCCAGATGGGTGGAAGTTTGTGTTTTCTAGTCTTGGTTCTAGACAAAGCTATGTCCTAGAGTTGCCAGATGCCTGGCAAACTGATCATCTCCTGACAGTGGTTCATTCTGTGATAAAACTACATTTCAGCTTGTTGTTGCACTGGAACAAAGCTGTTATTGACAGCAGGTTTGGGCTTTTCCTAAAGCTTTTTATATTTTTTGAACTTTTACGACTTTTTAAGCCTTTGCACTTCATATTTTTCTAAGAATGTCATCCTACTTCTACTCATTCCTAGGAAATAATAGTATGTTTTTAAGAGACTAGAAAAAAAACTTGAAAATTGAGATTGTGTATATAATGAAGTTTAAAAAGAATCAAAAAGAAAAACACCATGCATTAATGTTTTCAGAACATCAAACTATGGAGTGTTTTTCATTATGTTTACATGGTGGTTGTTTATGAAAGTTGAAAGCCAGTTTAGTTCATTTTGAACATGGTATGTGTAAAGAATCACAAAGATTTGACACTGGTAACCAGAGATCAGAACCTTCAGCTTTCCCCTTGTTTCAATTTATGCCCTTTCCACTCCCACAATTTCTTCTTCTATTTGCAGCTGTACTGCAGGAGTGTACAGCTTGTGCACTGTACACTGCACTAGTGCTCAAAAGTCACATTTGATAGGACTAGATCTTTTATGTCTACTGCTCTCTGTAAATATTTGTAATTTATTTAAAAAAATGCTCAAGATGTAAAAAACTTTGTCATGTCTTTTTGTAATATATACATGCATTTTTTTATTTAACCTTAAAATTTACTAACTGATCACCAAAATAATCTTAACCAAAGTGATGTATTTTATACAGGTTTTTTATTTGTTTGTTTGGTTGCTGTGTTTTGGGGGGTCAGTATTCCTGACCCAAGTGTCCTTCTCCATTCCTCCTTCAATAATTTATCAGGATAATGCTGTCTGCTTCTTCATAATTTTTTAACAACAAGTCTCCACACAAAGATATCCTTTGTTGTGGTTATCATGGTAAAAGTAAACCTGCAGCTTGTTTGCCTGCTTTGGCAAAGTCTTCTTTTCTGTTATTAATGTGAGAAATAATAGTAAAAAAATGATTGGTGGAACTGGCTGAAACTGGTCCCAGAAACTATACCAGTTTGTGTCATGGTCTCCATTCATCCCATGCAATTTCATGCTAAACAACACAGAAAGGTCTCATATAGTGTTGTTTTGAAAATTCTTTGACACCTGGTATAACTGACATTGTTTCCAAAGCAAGAAGCAACAGCCTTCAAAAATAGTAAGCAGTTGTGGTTAATTAACCTCAGCTGCTGGAAGTCTTCAGAATAGTTTGTGGAATTTTGGAGCTTGATCAGAAGTAGAAAAACCCATTTACATGGCAGGCTGACATAAGACCAAGGACTACAGGCTCTACAGTTTCTCACTGCTAGCTTTCACCCTTTTACCTAGCACAGGTTCTTCTGTGCATGAGAAATTTCTGGTAGAAGTGCAAACCGCAGTTTTCAAAGCAACAGTGAAGCCTTTTTTTTTTTGATTGGTATTGTTTTTTCTTTGGGTTTTATGAGGGGTAGATTTTGGGTGTTTTTTCCTATAAGGATATGAAGTCAGACATTTGGGAGAATAAATTCATCTGACTTCCTGCTGGTTTTGGTGACAGTATTTGCAGTGCCATTCCCTGTGTCTTTCTCTTCAAATGTCCCCTCAGTTACTAAAGAAGAATAAACTTTGTTTTTCTGTGAAAAGCTTGTGTCTGATCTTACTTGCAGTGAATGGAAAAACAGGCAGTTTTCAACAGCAGAGAGTAGAAGCTCTCTCTAAATGCAGTTATTTTTGGCCTGTGAACAACTTGAACCCAGGAAATGCTGACTGTATTCCAGGAAGTGAGCCTGCCCTCCAACATCCCTGATGCTGATGGTAAGACCTGTTTTTGCTAATAAGCAAACTCACAGTGAGTAGAAGCTGCTGCTAAGTACTTGTGCTCACAAGACATAGCTTGACTGATTCCTTGGGCTTGACTCTCCTTACTTTATATTAGCTTTAACCTATGAAAGCAGTGCCTACAGGAGATGTTGCTCCTAATTAATCCCAGAAATAAATGAGATCAGAGCTCGATATCTGCTGTAGAGCTGAAAGTGTGAATTTTGGTCACAAAACTCAACCCACAATTGTGTAGGCAGTTTTGTGTTATAAAGCAAACACACTGTGCTGGATACCTCTGTGCTGGTTGAAAGGTTGTGTCTTCCACACATTAGCATTGGCTGTGCAACTGTTGGGAACAATCTCTTAAAGATTCCAGTGTGAAAGCAGTCCTGTGAGTTGAGACAGCCTTCATCAGTGCCTAAGAGATAGCTTCATATGGAGCTGCACAAGCAGAGGTGAGAGGATTGGCTTCCAGGAGCAGAACTGCAGCAGAAGCTCGGGGCAGCAGGAACACCAGCAGGCAGCGTGGTTGCCTTGTCAGCTGACATATCTGTGCCTTAAAACCAGGGACTGATTATGCCTGGCAGACTGGAAGGAGGTGACACACACCGTGTGTGGCATCCTGCTGCTGGAACACAGGTTTGCAATCCTCTTCAAGCAGTAGCAGCGTAATTTAGGGACAAGCAAAGCAAAAGGGCAAGGTGAGCGTGTCTGCTCAACCATCTCTGGGTGCAGCTTGAACTGTGGGGCAGGTACAAGACATGAAACATTTTTAGGGACCCTGATGAGCATGTAGCAAAATTCTGAGGAACTTTGCCTTAGGCATGACCTCAAGGGAATTTTTCTCCTTAAAAGGTGGTGAGTAGGGTTAATTGTGGGCTATCATGTTGGCCAGTGTGGCTTAACAAGTGCAGTCATGGGAGAAACCAGTGTATCCTGTGCTCAAGGACACATTTAAATTTCTAATCTACGAAGTTTTATATGAAAAATGCAGCTGCTTCTTCATCCCTGTTGGATATCTGAGGATATGCTTGTGGGTCACAAAGCTTATCAATTTTTTCTATCAGCTGTGCCTCTCTACCGAGAAAAAAAGCAATTCCTAGCCTTATAAGTTGCAGGTTTCTTTCCAATTTAGAACGTGTTTTCCTCTTCTATCATATCCATTTATATTTGTTTACCATTGCTTTTCACTGGGGAGTATCAGTGCGCTTCAAGTATGCAGTTTGGATCCTCTTTTGCTTCCTAGGGAAGAGAGGGGAGAAGAGAGTGTAGATTTGGAGTAGGAAGATGGAATGTAAGTGAACGGAACAATCAGTGATTGGTGGGGGTAAGTGCAAAGAAGGTCCAGAAATTCTGTGCAGAATACTGCAAAACAGACAATTTTAGGGCTACAAAGATAAATTAATTCCAGAATAACCTTTTTTAATGCTGGCCTTATACTGCAATAAGCTGTGTCTTGCAGGCCTGAAAACACATATGGGTGTTTTGCACTGAAATCTGCGTTTTCCTCTAGGTCTGGTTGAGAATTACATTTTCAGACGTTTCACTTCCAATTGCAAATTCTCAGTTTTAAGCAAATGTTAAGCTAAACTAAACAACTAATTTAACTAAACTAATCACCTTGATGTTGGTGGTGATGTCTCTCATTTAAGCCAGAGGATTGTCTCAGAAAGACCACACTTGAAAAAGTGGCAAGAAGCTTTAAGTGCCAGAATGGCAGCCTGAAGCTCCGTGTGTCTGGGTGACATTGCTCTGCTGGGGCAGGACTTAGACCCAGCAGTGTAGGAAATTATTCCCAACTTCCCTCTGCTGTGTGGAGTGTGAAGCTTCCCAAGGAAGGCTATTGATTCAGAGGGAGAGAAAAAGGCTCCTTAAGATTAATCACCTATGGATTAGCTGTTTTGCATTAAGAGCTGTAGGAGGCAGATTACTGTCCAGTTACTCAATGGGCATTTGGTGACTGTGAGGGTGATTTGCCATGTGGGATGGTTTGTTGTAGATGTTTTCAAGGGCCAATATAGTTGGTTTTTTACCCTAGAGAAATTAGAAATCGGTGAAGACATTAAATATTTTAACTTAACTTTAGGACATCTGAAAGAGGGGCCTGTACCCTTGGGGAATCGATCTCACCAGTATCATCAGGATTTAGGGTAATGCAAAGCCAGCAGGCAGGATGGGCCAAAGCTTGGATTTAATAAGAAAACTGTAAGGAACTGGCTGTGGGACTTTGAGGTTGAAGGCCTTTGTGGTTGAGAGCCAGCCCAAGGGGGTGGGGGTCTTGTTCCCTGTGAAAAGATGTTGTGACTCAGGGATGCTGCAGATCACATCTCCCTTTACATCTACTCTGAAGCATGCCAGGATCCTGGGAAAAGTTGCACTGGCTTCCAGTGGTCACACCTGGTTGGTTCCTGTGGCCAACCTAACAGGCAAAAAGGTCATGGGAAACAATACTTAATTTGGGATCACTGTTATATGATCTCCAAGTAAATAACTGTGTGGAATGCAGTCAGACTACAGTTCTCAGGCTCCATCATGGCTCTGAACCATGAGCTTTGCTGAACAGCACTGATTAAGTATGAAAGTCCTCTGGTCAACTCTGGAGTATATTAACCAGAACTCATGATATGCTTTTTCTAATCACTACAGTGTCACAGTGGTAACATGCACATGGTGATTTGGAACATTGTAATCACTAGTAATGTGCTCCACATTAATAATTATTTATTATCTGGTTGTTTTTCAGTTCTGTCTTTCTGAAGCCAAATAAATTAGGACAGAAGTTCATTGCAGTGCTGAAGTCAAACACTGAAAGACTAGAGATTGCTGAATTCAGTGCTTTCTGCAGTCTTCCCTTATTCCCCCAGTTCTCAAAATAGACTTTTATTTTCAGCAGATTCCTGTTGTTGGTAGAAAAATTATCTGCTTCAACATTGCATTTGATTTTTTTGCATTAACTTTGTGTAACCGCAGGCTTTTGTGCATAACCCGAGATGCACTTTTAAGTAAGTCACTTTCTTTCAGATGTTTTTGAGTTGTAAGGTTCACATCATAGCATCTGACCATTTCCCAAGCTGGACTGGATGTGGGGAGAGTGCCCTTTCATCTTCTGAGACAGTAGGACAGCTCAAAATTGTGCAGTTGCCAGTTCAACACAGACATTTGGCCGGTGTTTACCTTAAATACATATTCAGCTGAATGTTTTGGTTATGTACAGCATGGGGGAGCTCAAACAAATGTACAGATAACATCCAGTTCTTCAGAAAGGCATTTAGCAGCCTTATTGTTGTTTTTGTCTGCCTGCCCACCTCCCACCTATATCTGCCCTGCTCATGTTGAGGATGTAAAATGCCAAACTGACAGTTCAAGTGCAGCAAAACAGCAAACAAATGTGAGTAATGGGAAATCTCTACCTGAGGCTGCCCCACCTGCCATCAGTGGGAAAACATAGGTCCAAGAAAGAGTTTGCTGTACTGTCTCAGCCCCTGGAAGACCCATGAAGATGGATGCAACCCTCTGCCATTACCAGTCTTAGCCATTTTAAACTCCTGCCTTAGGAATAGAGCTCTGTGTCCATGTGTGTCATTACCTAGAAGAACTGGGGGCTTGGGGGGGACATAATTCCAATCTTCTGATAGATCTCTATTTTCCCTCATAATATAAGCTCAGGAATTAAAAGATACACTACCTATTTTCTTTTGTTCATATCTAAATTGTCTCCAGATCCTCAGGCTGAGGATGAATTCCAGTTTAATACCTTGTTATACATGTGTGACAGTGGCATAAGAGTGCTACATTCTATCTCTGGACATAATTACTTTCTAATTTCATCTTTTTTGTATTTTTCTGTTTGTGAGCATGCAAGACACTACCTCTGTGATCAGAGCTGTTTTACCTACAATATCATTTCTTTGACCAGCATGTCATAAGGACAGTAAAAGAACAGTGGCTTTGGCAGCTGTTTCATCCAGCCTGCACAAGTGGCATTGTTGCTGTTTTGAGCATGTTTCTGTATGGCAAAGGTATGTAAAATGTCAGACTTTTCAAAAGGTCTAAGTGTTGTGAAGTGCCTTATGTTCTCAGCATCCAACACCAAAGAGGTTAGGGATCTTATTGGGATGACACTGTTGAGAAGCTGAACTTTTACAGGGAATTGTCAAGACAGCATCAGTTATACAAAAATAACAAAGTCATCAATTACGTTGTGATTGGCTTGAAAATCATAAAACCTTAATGAGTAAAGACAAGAAACAGTGTGGGGCTGGAGATCTGATAGAAGTAAATACAGACTGATTTACAAAATTAGGATCGTTTGTTTGCAGCAGGTGGGAACTTGGATGGCAGAATTCTGGCAGAAGCACAGCAGAGCTGGACACGTCCCTCTTCCCTAGAAATGTTTTCCTGAACTTGACTACAACTTTATCCACTGGGGAAATACTTTCAAGTGCTTCTGATATGACTGGCCAGCAGGCACCGCTCTAAGATCAGCTATTGCTTGGCTGCTGCGGCGTTTGACAAAGAGCTGGTCACAATCCCTTCCAGTTTCCTTTTATGGGGGAATGGTGTCCTTATAGCCCAAGGCACCAGACTGGAGTGTATTTACCTGCTTCCTGACATAGGGAAGGCGTTGCCACAAGATTTACACTTGGTTGCTGCAGGCAGTTCTTGGACTTCTCCTGGGTTTCAGGATACATAGAGATAGCAATGAAGCATTGCTGGCAGGTAGTTGGACAGGAGGGAGGTAATTTTAACAGATGATTATTTAATGCTCTGTGCTTGGAGGTTTCTGGAGGAGCTACCTGCAAAGAACTGGAAAAACAGATTTCCTGAGGAAAGGCTTCTGCTTCCGGCATTGGATTTTAGCCTCTGAAGTACTCGGTGACTTGCAACCAAATGCCCTTGTGCAAACACGGTCTGTGTACTCCTCAGCCACATCTAAACAGGACCTGTTCAACTGCACTTCTTTCAATACAGCTGCAACACCCCCTGCCCCCCTGTGCCCCGCTCCTGCCCCTCACTGCCCTTCGCTCCATCCTCTGGTCATACAGGTTTTGATCCCAGGCTATTAAAGCAGTGCAAAGCCTGAATATTGCAGACTAGCTCTAATTAAACCTCCCATCCACAGAGGTAGTTTAAACAGGTACAGCTCAAATGGACTGAATTTTTCCTCTACTGCCTTCTGTGCTTAGACCAGAGCAGGGATCCTGCTGCCTCCCTGGAACATGTAGGGGTGGGAGCTGTGAGAAGAGGGCAGAGAAGAGACAGCTTTGTCACCATCTGAGTGACCTTTCTGCTTTTTGGACTGAAGTGGGACCATTTCCTCTGTGTGCTGACATTTGCTCCAGCCCTGTCCTTCTGTTGCTTTCTTCATCTCCGCTTCACTTTGTAATTGCCTTTTGTTTTGCTTCTTTACTCCACCCATCCCCATGCTCCTTCCCTTCAACTTCTCCTCTCCAGGGGTTCCTCTGCATGAATCTAACATGCCAACATAGCAGGCAGAGAAAGGACAGCCACTGATCTGCTTTTATTACCCAGTTCTCCTCATTCCTGTATGTTGGGTCTGTCTTCTTTGAGATCTCAGGCCACTTAAGGATTCTGTTTGAGAAGGAAAAGAAGAGGTATGAGGATATCTCTCTTTTTTTCCTCTTCTTCTTGCTCTGCAGATCTCCTGGGGTACTCAGAGTTTGACCTCTGTGGATTCTCACACCCTGTCTGGAGCTGCAGGAAAATCTACTCTTGAATAGCACATAATTTCTTAGTGATATTTTCTGCATCATTTTGTTACTGTGTTTACGCAGTTGTTGCTTGCAAACAGCACGTTGTGAGTTTGGCTCGATCTCCTCTCCCCTCCCCTCTTCTCCACCCCGTTCTTGCCCTCTTGTCTTTGTTTGGTCCTAGTTTTGTCATGATCTAGACATACTGGAGACTTCTAGGCTCCAGAAGACCTGCATTTCTAATGTAAGAAAACAAGTGGAAAAATGCTTAATCTTTTTCCATTGGACTGAAATCCTACAGGCTCCTTAATTTATTACAAAGTCACATAAAGGGCATAGGCAGCATTTTTTTTCCTTGGCGGTGATCTTTGAGGGGTGCGAGGGGTGGAGCAAAGACAATTCAGTTGATAAATCAAGAAACCGAGAGATAGGATTCCTGATTTCTGCTCTTTTGCCACTTGTTGGCTGTCTCACTCAGAGCTTGTCATTTTTATTGTCAAAGTTTATCTAGCTGTTAAAGAATAGCTTTTGCACTTGCCTGCAGGAGGCGATTATGGAAAAGGTAACATTTCCCTTAACGGCTGAGCTGCGGTCGATTTAATTTGCAGTTTGTTATGAAATGGTAGGTATTGTTTTACCTCTCTTCATCCCCAGGCTGGGAGAACGGGCACAGAGAGTTCCAGAGATAAATGGTGAGCTAAATAATTACAGGCCTGGCTCCCAGGGATGGTTTGAGGATTAATGGCTGTTTGTACAGCACTTCAAGATCCTTAGCTGAAATCTGCTTTGAACTCTGGGGCATTTCAGGCTGCAGGTGATGGGTACCTCCAGGCTCTGGCAGAGGCCAGTACTCAGAGTATATCACATGTTTTGAAGCAGACATGCAGCTCCAGGGATGTGGCTGGCCAGGCTCATAGGGGAGGTTTATTTCAGATCTGAGAAGTGCTCCTATGTAGAATGGAAGGTGACAGGGAGGACCTATCCCTTCAGGCTCATTTCTTTTAAGCAGATGAGGCTGCTTGAAAGAGGGACCTGAGGATAAACACATCCAGTGAATGCTTCTCTAGCCATCTTTCTGGTCTTTCTGTTGATTAGCAGTGTCCCAGCTGGTAAGAAGAAGTCAGTGCTCAGCTGTCATGGATATAAGAAGCAAACAGCTTGAGTTGCCTTCTGATGCCTGCCAGAGCGTCCTTGGTCTTTTCTCCTCAGGACTCCCTATGAGTTTGCATTAAGCCAGAACACTGCATTTCAAGTCTTTGGGGCTAATATTCTATGAATAGCCATAACTTCTCTAGGCTGGGACATTTTCTGTCATTATCACAAATGAGGAAACTTTTCTTTCGGGTGCCTGCAAAGTGTTGGAGTGCCAGTCTGGCTTTTACAGCCCTAGAAGGAAGTGCTGAGAGCATTGCTTTCTAATCTTGCAGCAGAGATTTTCAAAGAGGAGGCTGTACTGTGGGAAGCAGTGGAAGATTAAAATGCATCCAGCCAGTTTGAACTTGTTTGACTACAGAAGCAGCCATTAAGGGCCAGGCATTTGGGGAAAGTTCTCCCTATCCTGTGGGAGGAGCACATGCATTAGGGAATGTCCTTGAGTGCAGCAGCCACTCTCAGGAGTCCCTCAGGGTGGTGCAGGGAGTTCAGTGCTCCCAGCATGGTCCTAAGCAGCAGCTGGTGGTGCTATGTGACAAGGCTCTTGTGGCACTGAGGTACAGGGACTGTCAGGGGACTGACTGTGTCCCTGCAGTGACTGTGGGGAAATGGGAGAGGACATGTTATGGCTGGGGAGTCTGCACTGAACAGATGTAATGAGTCCATCCCAAATCCTTTGCTACTCACCTCATAATGAGGAGGAAGGGAGAACAGCTCATCTTATGTAGTCAGGGACCTCACCAGCGTTATTATTGTCCATCTAGTTGTGGAGAATATTCTGGGGAACAGATATGTCATCTGATCTTTGTCAACCCTTTTTATTTTCTTCTCTTATGAAGTCTTGAGTCCTGGTTACAGGCAACGCAAATAAAAGTGTCAGTTCCCACCACACCTGCCTCCAGAGAGCAGCACACTGGAGAGGACTGAAGGGCCATGGGAATACTAAGCATTATTTTATTATGGAGACAGTGTGAGGACAGAGGAAGAACACAAGGAAAACATTATGATAAGACCACACAGATGGTGCTTACACTGGGGAGAACAAACCCAAAGAGACTTCAAGAGACAAATAGATAGAGAAGAAGAAGAAAGATGGAAACAGGAGACTGAGCAAGACAGGCAAGGAATGGCAGAGCCACCTTCTTCCAGTTTATCCAGAGAGTGGCAGGAGCAGACCTGGGGCTCTTCATTTGTGAAAAAAACCAGTTTTCTGCACACCATTCTCCCATTTTCCTGAAATCTCTGCTTTTGCTCCTCCAGGCAACCATTAATCTAATATTAAGCCCCTTAACCTCTCTAATTGTTCCCTTTCAGTGTCAGCTGGTTTCCTATTAACCTTTCAATCTCTCAGTAATGCAGTTACTTCTGACTCCAGCCAGACCCAGCTCTAAAGCTTTACCTCCGGCAGTGAATTTTCCAAGCTTTCACTTTTTTTTTTCTCTTTCTTTTCGGTAATGATTATTATTGCTGTTAAGGAGCCAGTTTGAGCCAGCCTCTAAGTGCACGAGGCTGAACCAGTTGGAGTCTATAAATAGCCCTTCACTAACCTTGTACCTTATTTCATTAGGTTGATTGGCTTCCCTCTCTCCACTTCATTGCACCTCTATATCTCTCTCCCCTCTCCATTATTGATGCTGGTTCTTTTGTTACTATCCGAGACACCTGCTTGTTGATAGCAGAGTGGATCAGCCCTAGGTTTTTACCTCCTGGACAAAATAGTGGTGTCGCTGGAGAACTGCCTCCAGAGTTTTGTGACAAAGGGAAGGCAGAGGGTGAGGCAGGTCTGAGACAGCAAGTCAGAAAGTGTCCGTGCTGTGCAATAGGAAATTTGTGTGGCTGAGCACCAGGGACAGAGTTTGCCACCCGCAGGCTGCTGGGTTTCTCCCGTGACACACAACGTGATTATACTTGAGTGCAGTCTCCTGTGTGAGCCCCACTGCACTATGTCAAAGCCAAGGCATGTGCCCAAGGACAAATGGTGCTGCAGTTCAAATCAAGCAGATGTACAGATCCCAGAACTGTCTGTTGTACCTGAGAGCAGTCCTTTGGCCATTTTGACATCATTAGTCAATTTACTACTGCTGCTTGACCCTGCAACCTGGCAGAGCATAGTTTGCTTCTTTGACCATCATCATGCCTCAGCTCAAAAGCATTTTCATGCTGTGCCTCCTTAATTCACCTGCTTCTTCTAGTGCTAATAAAGTTCCTGAGCTCTGCTCAACCCTGGTGCTTCTCCCTAAAACCTGCTATTTTCTGGTTTTTTGTAAAATACAATGAATGTTTGCACCAAAGACTGAATTAGGCAATTGCATAAGCTGACCTGAAATGTCTGGGCCAGTGTAAATCACAGCTCAGCTTCACAAGTCTGTGTCTGAGTGGCACTTGCAAACCGCTCATGTGCAGCGATGCAGTGGGGCAGAGCACCTGCCAATGCTTCACAAGTACTGGGGGTGCTATTGCAGTAGATTAACAGGTTTTGTTTGGTGGATTCAGCAACAGCCATGGTTTCTGCAGGTGGGGAAGCACCATCTCAATGCAGAAGAGCTGGGATCGAGGATCCAGTCCATTTTGTTCCCTGAAGAAAGGCAAGTTCTTTCCCTGTGAAGCCTCCTTTTTCCCCAAAGAGAGAGACTTAGAAGAAACTTTTCCAATCTGTACTTAGGCTGACGTTTGCAGCCTTTTGCTTCAGCTCAGAAGAAGGATTTGTGTGTCTAAAAGCTCTTCTGTTTTTTCTAGCTGTATCATTTGTCTAACACCAGCTGTTACCTTTCCCTGAGAGTCCTGCCTCAAAGTCAACAGCAACTTACCAAAATAATAGGAGCCATTCTCTTCTGCTGTCTGTACAGCTCTGTGTGTTCCTACTTGCTCACTTACTGCTATTCCTTGTTGTTGGAAGGGCAGATTCTGGCAGCAACAAGCCTTTGTCTTATTTTCTGGCAAACAACCTCGGTCTGCAACAAGGCAGGAAAGGCAAACAGTGAAGAAATGAGAGCTGGTAAAACTGGGGTTAGAGGAGAAGGTTAACTTCTGGCAGCTTCATTTTTTAAGCTGATGGGGAAAAGGTTTTGTAACCGCACGACATGTATGGAGAACAAATGCTCTCCATCCCCTCCAGAGCTGCTGGCATTTACATCTGTTTAATAATACAGGTTCTCCAGGATGGCTGTGTGCTCACTCTCCATTGCCCACAATCTCCTTGTCTTCATGTTTATCCTTCGAAATTCCCATGCCTTGCCTTTGCTCCTGTGTGTTTTAGGTACCCAGGTCTCAGCAGGACAAAGGAGCCTCCCTTGGGGCTGCAGCAGGGCCCCAGGGTGGTCACTGGGGCAGTACCTCTCTCCCTCCTGTCTTTCAGCCCTCCCAGTGACAATTTTGGTCGCTGTGAGTTATGGAGGGAGCTTGGGAAACTCTTCATGTCAGGGCTCCGAGTGCCTCGTGGTGAGTGGGTTTACGGCTGAGTCAGACCCCAGCTGTGCTTATGGAGGCCTGGGCTCAGGCCAGGATGTTGCCCAACATTTATGGTAGAAAGAGGGGGCCCAGAGGCCTCTCTGGTCCCTGAGGCCAGTCAGCACCCTCCTAACAGAGGCCCAGCACAACAAGGGGCACAACCTGGCCCTAAGGAGGACCTGGGGGCTGAGCCGAGCTGAGTTCCACTCTCCCCCACATACTGCTCACATACTGTCATGGTTTGGGGGCTGTCAGAGCCCCTCTGAAACTTCCTGGCCCACCTGCCCTTCACAGAGGGTGCCTTGCTGCCGACAGGAAAGTCAGAGCCCACGGAAAGGCCATCTGCCCTGCGGCCGAGCCGCCGCCCCCCTGCAGTGGGCACAGTGCTGTCCCTGGCTGCGGGAAAGGGGAGCCCGACTGACCCGAGCCAGCAAAGCCTGGCAGGATGGGCACTGTGTGGCTGCAGAGTGACATCTCTCTGTCCCGCCTGCTGAAAAAGCTGCCTGTCAGTGAAGGTGATGCAGAGTCCTGTGGAGCAGAGCACGTGTTCAAAGGAGAAGCTGATGGCAGAGGTAATGCCCATGGCAGAGCTACCCCTGCTTTTTTGATCTGTGTTATGACAGGTGAATGCTATCAGACCCATCGTTAGCTACAATCCACAATTGCCCATTTTGCCTGGTTTCTATGGCCAGTCCCATCTATTCCCCTTCCCTTGGGAAGCTTCCTAAATATTTATCCCAGTGATCAATCATATGACCCCACTGTAGCAATGTGATACGGCTTTAGCTGTGCTAATCAGCTTAGCTTGGGCCCCTGACCCCTGTCATCTTATTTTAGGAAAAAACTTTACACAGTGCCTGGTAAGGGCTGTTCAGTCCAGAGGATTTAAATCCAAAGTGAGAAACAGCAACACAGACTTTTGCTTTTTTATTTTGTAGCCAGAATTCAGTTTACCATTATTCTGATTTGTCATTTCTCTAGGAGGAGTTGAGCTTTGAATAATACACAAAGACTGCAATTTCGTGATAAAATACTTGACTCTTGACAGTTAACAAAAAAGTGCCCCAAATAGTAAATGATGAGTGCTTGGGCTGAAGCACTTAAGAGATGTTCGGTCATCCAAATGGACTAGGACACTGAATCCCTTCTGTCCTTCCTCCTCCCAACTTTAAAAGAGGCCCTTTAAAGCAAAATGGGCTCTAGAGAATAGTGTCTGGATCAGGGGACTGAAAATATGTGCCTTGAATCTCAGGGGGTTTTGTGGGGAAGACATCAGAGGACAGATGGACCCAAAGATAAATATATTCTTGGAGTGTTTTTTTTTCTCCACAGAGATGTCTCAACTCCAAAGCAGCAGCAGAAGTCAGAGGTGAATTAGCAGCCAAGAGCAGCCAAGATCCCAGCTCATCAACTGCTCATACTGGTGGGAGAAAGGGTGCTGAAAGCCAAGCCTCTTTCCAATGCTCCAGGAGTGCAGCACAAACCCTACAGACATTATATGAAAATATGAACTATATCATATCTGTTGAAACTTGTTTTTATTAGAGACATGAGTACTAACAACTTTCTCTGCATAATCTCTGAAGGAAACAGACTGGCCTTGTAAGGGAGAGACAGATGAGAACAAACTATACTTGGATAAAAGAACAACTGGAAATATGTTGTGTAAGAGGAGGGTCTGGCAGAAACTGAGCACTTTCCAAAGCCTGAGAACTCCTACCAATGGCAACTTCTGTCATTTCTGATGGTGAGCATCCCATGGGTTGCCAGGGCAGGGAATGTCTCCAGACCCGCCTGGGGGCTTTCCTAGTCCAGCTGCTGCAGCAGCCTCCTCTCCCAGGTTTCTGAAGCGCCATCTGGATGCAACAAGAGGATCTTCAAACTCCTGTTTCCCACATCTTCAGCCCTTCCCCCACCCTATGTCTTTGAGTGAGTTCATCATCCTGCTTTCTCAGCAGGTGAAAATATCCTCCTTTTTAGCATCCCAGGGAAGACATGGCAACTGCTGAGGTGTAATAGCAGACTTTGAACATCCTCAAGGCTTTTGAACCTGTATTGTCCTCTTGACACCCATGACTTGAATATAGTCTGGAACTGATTAACTTGGCTGCTTCAGTCTCTGGAAGGCAATGTTCTTTCTGCAGTTAAATATTTACTTATCACTGCGCATGGACCAGGCATTACAGGAGCCTGAGCAACATTTGCATTTTCTCCCCATAAACTGAAAAAGGAGCATCCTCCATTATTTCAGTGCTGCCACTTCTATCCATCATGGTAGTCCAGTCGTGTCCTGTTCAACCTAGCCACCTTCTTAGCTTCAGCAACATTCCTAAACCATGAGATTTGTAGGCCACACCATGGGGAGGCCACATTGCACATCCAAAATATTCCTTGGTTCCAAAGTACATCCTCAGAGAACAACATGAGTCCTATTTCTGAAAATCATGTGTCTCTAGCACTTGCAAGCACCTTTGCATGATATTGCTTGGCGAGAGGTTGAGCTCTCCCCTACCCACTCTTCCACTGGCAGAAGGACTTTTATGATAGAAATAATTTCTATCTTAGGCAGCACCACAGTGAAGTGGTAAAAATGGGAAAATCTGAAGCATTGGTAAGGGCTTTTGGAAATACTGGGGTATTCCCATCTTCCTTCCAGTTCCTACTTGCTGTAAATGCTGGAGTGGATACCTCTGACATATATATATGCCAATATATACCCAAGAGGAATATATTACCCCTCTCTGCTGCTGACCAGCATCAGACTGCTCCATCCTGACCACGGCAGAACTGTTTGCCAGCCCCAGGAATGGGTCTGGCCCCCAGGATGCCAGCAGGTTGGCACTGCTGGATCTCTGCAGGGAGTGAGGAGAAGCTGGGAGGTGTTTTGGCTCTGCTCAGGGCTGAGTAAACAGAGCAGCTTTTGCCTGGGAATAGGTGCAGTCCCTGACCACACTGGTGACGCAATGATGTCCCTGTTGCTCCTCCTGGCAGGGGGAGTCTCCTGTTTCCTTTGGCTCAGGCAGAGACTCCTTTTTTTTTTTCCCCACCCCCTTGGCACCCGACAGTTAGCTTACCATTTCAGTCACCAATGACAGCAACCAAAAAATAATACTACTGTACTCAGTTAATCCATAGGAAAATCCCACATCGGCACACAAAAGGTGGAGACAGTGCTCACGCATTTTCCCCTAAGGGCCTTAGGCAATGGAAATTTTCTCAAGCTCCATTCATTAACGGAATAGATGAACAGTTATGTAAGGTCACATGAGGGAAGTGGTTGGTCTTTGGTCAATGAAAGAGTTAGTCACACATCATTGAGCTGGATGGCCCTGGGAGGAATTGTGGAGCCACCCTTTGCATGTTCAAGGACTGAAGAGGGAGAACTTTAGCTATAATTCCTCGCTATGCCCTGAGCTTGGGCACCACCTTTACAGACCTGGCATTGCAGGAGGCATGTGGTGCTGCTAAGCAAAAAAGCAGAGAGTTGAGGTCTCTTGAGATCCTCTACACTTTCCTCTTCCCAGATCACTCAACCCTCCTCTGAAGGAATTAAGCAACCACTTGATGATCTTGGGGTGCCAATGTGCAGTTGTGCATCCCCCCAGCCAGTCTGTTCTTGACATACTCAGAGGGTAAGTAACATGATACAATTCAGCAGTCACAGGGCAGATAATATCTGTATGAGGGCTCTCAGGAACCACTAGAACATTACTAGGACATTCAGCTGGGGGAGGATTTTCAAGGATTTCTTCTGGAACTTGTGCATTACTGAAGTGGTTTGGACTTCTTCTCTCCCTCTTTGAACCAAGGATGATGCCATCATACAGAATTTCTGTCGGACTGACTGTAGGAGAGAAGATAGGGCACTGACTGGCATCTAGACTTCAGTGCCCAGTTAAACACGGTCTGAATAATAGTTTCCCACTCTCACCAGCTCTTACCCTTGTCCCAGGCAACCCAGCTGAGAGTCCTCCAGTCCTCTGAACTGGAGTTACCTTGGTCCTTGGCTCTTCTTAGCTTCTGCTTTGGGGCTTGCAACTCTGACTTTTAGACAAGGATGTCTTGCAGACAAATCAAACCAGCTTTGTTTGTTCATTTGCTCTAATCCCTGGATGTTGAGTGATCAGCTTCAACCTGCTAGTGTACTTTCACCTTGCAGCCAATCTCTTGAAGGTCATTTCAGACCATTTGAGAGGCAGGGTGACAAAGCTTGGCTGGCAGCCTCCACAGGACATGGAGCAGCAGTCACCTGGCACCAGCAATCAGCAGGACTCATGGCCTGATGAGTGCAGAGGGCAGAGGAGCCCTGCAAAGGAAACTCCTGTTGGGCAGATGGGGAGAATGTGGGTGTCAGGTTGTACCTGTACCATGACCTCATGCCTGAGGGCTGGTAACAAGTTGTAACTGTGTAAACCAAAGTGCCTCCCGCATTTGCTGGTGTGGCCCGAGTGCTGAGGCTGTGAAACCCTACGAGGAGGACACCTTAACCCACCGGGAGGGGCTGCGGCGTAGATCCGGCCCGCAGGAAAAGCCCAGCTGTCTCCCTGAGCAGGTGGTTTCCAGGAAGAGCCTCATTCCTGACTGTGAGGAGCTGAAAGGACCGTGTATGGGATATGCCTTAAAATAGACAGAGATACAGGAACAGAATTCAGGTCCCAGGCAATGTGGACTAGATGGCATCTCAGGCGTTTGGTCAGGAAGGGAAGTGCTGCTGAAACTACAGCTGCCTCAGCCTTGACTGCAAGTGTGTCTGATAACCTTAGGGTTGTTTTCAGTCAAGGAAAGGATTCTGGTTGAGATTTTTGTTTTTTTCCAGCCAAATTCCATTCTACTTTATTGTTTTCTGGTTTTCTAAAAGCCAAGCTGAGGAGGAAATAGATTTCCCCTTTCCCAAAGGTTTGAGATATTGTGGAAAGAGGTCTATCTTATATTTGGAAAAGAAGTTTAGATCTCTAACATTTCAAATAATTAATATTTTTCTAGGGGAAAGGAAGCCCTTTTTGAAATATTTCATTTCAGTAACCTTAAAATGGTCTTTTTAGAGCCATCTTACTATATCTAGCCTTCTGGCTTTTAGCAACCAAGTATTGTATTAACAACTAAGTATTGTATAAGCATTGTATATCTGTAGTAATTTTTTTCTTAAAAAAATATCTAAATGTTATGGTACCTAGAAAAGGGATTCCCTCAGCAGTATTTCAAGCTGACAACTTCGTTGAAACCATCTTTTCTCCAAAAATTATCTGGTTCTGAGGAACGAGCAATAATTTGAGAAAAGTTTGGTGAAAAGCTTTCAGCAAATTCTCCTGAAGCATGTATCTTTTCACAGTAAAGCATTTCCTGGCCATTTGCAAGCCAAGCAGTGATGGCTTGAAAGACAGAGCTTCTTGATGGCAGCTGTAAAACACAGTAAGATGAATTTTGGCTTCCATTCACTCTCGCTGCGTAGTTTGGCTTTGCTCTTTGAAATAGTTGCTGTATGTTCCCCATTATAAAAATTCACTGCAGTATCAGTTGTTTTGGTAAAATACTCTGAGCCTGCAGAGTTCTAAGAGCTGTTGGGACAGCACACTTCAGGTAACAGGACCCCAGAACTGCTCAGGGCACAACATCAGTGAGCAGGAGGAGAAATGGGTTTTTCCTTATTGCCCACCTGCTGCTTTGCTCTCTCGCTGGCACAGCCTGCCTGCCTTGCGGCGTCTGCTGGAACGCGTGGCACCCGGAGACCATGTGAGTTAATTATTAAACAAAATGGAATCATTATGCCCTGTGCCACTGCTGTTCCTCACATAAATCTGCTGCACAGTAGAAAAACGATCCCGTGCAATGAGAACAAAGAAACCTTTTCAGGATGAGCACATTTTCCTCTGCTGGAGAGCTGCTCTCCCTTCACCTCCCTGGAAGAGTGATGCATTTGGTCTCCATAAAGGTGGGGGATTTTAGAAAGACAGATGAAAGTGATACAGAGCCTCAGGGCACTGATTTCCATGAATAATCTCCCCAGCTGTTAGCCTAGGTCTGGAGCTATTTCCTTTCAGAAAATACATTTCTACTAGCAACATTTCAGGGTCCGGAAGGAAATATTTACAAGTTACCTTTGGCATTTCAAGGCTAGCACAATTTGCACCGAGCTTCCCTTGAACTTCTAGATAAAATATTAACTCCTGGACGTGGTGCAGAGGCCCTGGCAGGCTGTCAACCAGGAACACAATTAAGAAGACAGTCTCTGGTGGGATAGCATCCAGTACTTTAAAAATCATCTGTGATTAGTTTCACTTGACTGACATAAGGAAAAAATGAAGACTTACAGGTGAGATCCCCAGATGCCAGCCACCCAGGGAAGGGTCCCCTTAGCTGAAATAATCACTCATCTCAGCTCTGGGAGGGGATAGAAGAGAACCAGTCTGGTTTCTCTGCTGTGAAGCCTTTCTGAAGCCTTTTCTCTTACACAGAGGGGAAAGGATCTCTCCTCTGTGGCTGCTCTGCCTGGCAGACATGGGAGGCCCATGAAGGGCATGTGCTCTGTATAAAAGGGTGCATCGGCTGAGACCCCTGCAGATGGGCATCCACCATCTGCAGAAGGGCCCTGGCTGAGGCATAGGAGCCAGAAGTGGGTCGGACCATGGGACTCAAGTGTATCTTAGATATTTGGCTTGTGTCCATCATGTCCAGGTACCATGTAGAGAGAGATGCCCAAGTCTCTGCCTTTCACCACTCAGCATAGTGGCCCTGTGGAGGCAGAGCTCGGTGGCTGGAAGTAAATAGATGGGTAACAGTGGCTGTTTCCCTGGGGATTTAATTCCTGAGGATCTGTGCTCCAAGCACTTCTGCAGGCAGCCTGTGTACTTGACACAGGCATTTTGCTGTCCCTGTCTTCGCCGGCCAGTGCCAAGCTGAGTTGGTCCTTTGCTGTCCTCTCAAAGAGGGCAAAGGTTTTGGAAGGAGTCCCTCTGCTTTGCCACATGCTGTAATAGCAAGGAAAGGGAAACATAGAGGTCATGTGGCCTAGGCAAAGCCAAAAAGCAAAAGGACTGGCAAGGCTGGCCATGGCAGCCAGGACTCCTGCCTCCTGGGAGGCAGCCACTGGCTTGTAACACTACTTCTCTGAATGTTTTAAAGGGACAACAGAGAGCACACGCCTGCTGCTGCTGGGCTCAATCAGTTGTGTTTGTGGTGGCTTTTGCTTTTCTTCAAGAGTTTACCTTGGCACTTTCCCTACTGCTGCACTGGCACCCTGTGAAAGGACTGCAGTGACCCTTGTCCCCTGGATGCAGAAGGAGCGCCTGGAATAGACTGAGGAGTCAAGAAATGTGCATGCTCCAAGGCTGGCTAGCTGTGTTTTGCAGGCCTGCTGCTGCCCAGCCACAGCTGGATGTGAGACGTGTGATGAGGGCCCGTCCCACTCCGTGTCATGTATCACACACCACAGCAGTGCTGTGCTGTGCTCACCTCCCATGGTGACCCCACGGGCTGCACACAGCTGCCCAGCCTGCCCTGTAACCTCTTGGCTGTGATGTTGGGCTTCGTCCCCCATGTGGTGCTGGGTATCTCTGCCTTCCTGACGTATCCCTTTGGCAGGCACCTGCTCACACCTCCAGAGTCACCCAGCCAAACACTGCCTTTGCTTCAGGGGTGCAGCTGATGTGTCAGAGGTCTGTAGTAACCTGCAAAGATCAAAGTTTAGCAGGCTGCTAAGGGAAAGGAAAGCTGGTGAGTAAAGGGCACCTGGCACTCCAGGGCTGGGTGGTCCATTCTATCACCGGCTCTCCTTCACTCTGCTCCCCGTCCCCTCCTCCAGACAGCATCACAGGGAGATGGTATGAAGGGACCCATATCTGCAAAGACTGGGGGAAGCCTGGACGTGAATAAAAGGCACAGCTGAAAGTCTGACCTGCTTCAGGCTCACTGCACTTTTTCATTCCTTCCACAGGGAGTGGGGGCAAAGCCCACCTCCTTGCCTGTGCTCTGAGTTGGCTGGATGTGAAATAGCTCCAGTTCAGGGGAGACATAGGTGCAAAAGACCTGATTTGAAACCTGTCTCTTGGTATTGTAGTCCACCTGTTTTCCACTTATGTATGTTTACTGCTGGCATGATCCATACAGGAGCTTTCCTCTCTTTTTCTTCTCTGCCTCTCTAAGCAGTTGGTCTAACCTTTGCAGAGGAACAGACACCCCTCTGTAGCCAGGCATCCTGTTTTGCCTGCCTAGAACCAGGACCTTGCAGCTCAGTGCTGTGTGGACTCTCAGCATCTCCACTACATCATGGCCAAGACACATGCAAGCAGCTTCCCAGAACAGCTCTGTGTAAAATATTCAATATCCTAGCAGGAGCAGGGTGTCTCCAGTAATTGTGACATCGCTTAGGTTCAGCTTACCTCTAAGTCAGTGTTTACAGGTGGATTATTTTTAAGTAGAAATTCAAGTGAATCTAGTTCATGGATAGGTACAAGTTATAAAGAAAATACACAAAGGTCATGCAGAATTAGGATTACTCTCTGCAGAAAGAAGTAGGCTGACTTGTCTGTGCCCTAAATCAGGACTAAAGTGCTGAGAAAAGTCCTAGAACTTCATCTTTCCTGCCTCTGGTGATAAAGACAACTGAGGAGATAGCAGGATATGGAATCTGGGCAGTCAGCACCTTCTTTCCCCTGAAAGGGACTGCACCAGCCTTCTTCACTTGCCCTCTGTAAACCTTAGCTTCCTTAGCCATTGTGGTGGGAAAACACACGGAATTAAGTAATTTTGTCTTCCCTCCTTCCCAAAGAACCTTTATTTATTGTTTCTACCGCACACCTTGATTTCAGGATGTTATCCTGGATTCGGATGTTTAAGTGTTTTCCCATGCCTGCAGCCTCCCTGTAACCATACAAGCCAGAGATTAGGAGATATGTATCACAGCAGGGGATCTGGCACAGCGTTCGTCTTTTTCCTCTACTTGGAAAGAACAGGGACAAATATTAGTTTGAGATGAAAGAGAATGTCTTCACTTTGTTAGGAACAGGGCACTGATAATGGCTCTACCTCACATGCTTGGCAAGCTTTGTGCCATACCGTGGGAGGCTGCCAAACTCGAGTTCAGCTGATCCCTTGCTATCTGCAAGGGAAGGCAGAGCCAATGCCCACTCAACGGGACTTTGTCCTCCTGATGGCAGGCAGCTTATGAAACGTCAGCCTTTGCGTGTGCTGGCACGGCAGGAAGGCTCTGGCCCTCACAATAGCGGCGTTCTCCGTGGGCTCAGCTGGAAGAGGCCCACACGGAGTTAAACCTGTGCTTAGAGCACTTTTCAGCAAGATCCCATCAGTTATTGGCAGAGCCTGAGGCAATGGCTTCGGGCTGGATGCACTTTCCACAGCATCCACAGCACGAGTGAACAATGGAGTGTGTGTGTGTGCGCGCACATGTGTGAGTCTATATTGCATGTGTGCTCTGTACACGTAGGCTAAAACCCACGGGCTTTCAGAGCTGTTAATGATCACCCAGCACGTTTCATACCTTCTGTGGATGGGGCACAGGGGAAGGCTGGCCTTGTCTGATCACACCATCCAGACACTGTGCTGCTATCTCAGCGCTCTCTGTGTTACTGCCACAGACCTGTATGCATGGAGCACCTCTTTGCCAATGCCATTAATTCTTTCCTGTTCAGAGATGTTTTCAAACGGTGAGAAAATACTGTTCTGCCTTCTGTAGTCCTTTCAAAGGGTGAGTTAACTGTTCCCTTGATGCCTTCATGTTTGGGTCTGCTGCAGGCAGGATTGGGTGCATCTTCTGAGCACAAGCTGGCCCTACAGCTATTTATAAGTAAGGGTTAATAAGGAGGTGGGGGTCTGAAGAGTTTTGTCTTGTTCCTTACAAGGTCTGAGCTGAGACACCTTCCTCTGAGCTTCATTTGCACTAGCTGCTTGCAGATGCATCTCTGCCTTCAACCTGATTTGAGGGAGCCGGACAGGGTGCTTGAGAGAACTCTCTCCAGCTTGTAGGAAAGTAATTCATTGGCATGACTGTGGTTTCCCAAGCAATCTGCTCTTTTGTTGGAAATCAAACTAGCTGACACAGGCAAGGGGAAATGTTTGTTCAGTTTGAGATCAGAGGCTCTTGTTTTGAAAGCTCAGTTTTATCCTCAGTCCCAACTTCTCTCCATACACCATTAATCACTTGCCTGGGAACAGAGAGTTTGAGCCATCTCCAGAGCTATACAAGCAGGTTTGGTGGCTGTCAGTAGTACTCTGTAAATAAGTACCAGCAGGCAACTGTGTAAGTAAACAGCTTCTTTGGGAGCACCAGTGCCTTTCTCCACAGTTTACGTAGCGCAGCGGAAGGGCTCTGTCAGCTTTTGCAGGGACAGCCTAAGCACCACACACCAGGCAGGGACAAGCTGCAACTTCCAATTGACAGTTTTACCACCCGCTTCGCTGCAGCTCAGAAAGAGCAGGATTTGTATCAGGAAGCCGGGAAACCAGCTGTGTCACAGAAACAGCTGTGCCATGACATCATCTTTGTCCCTCGGTGTGTATGTGTTTCAGCATAGGCTATAGTTACACAAGTGTGAACTCACCTTACCTATGGGGCCAGCATTCTTACAAAATGGGTTGTGCCTGCCAGAAGAAAGGCATGGTTTTAGGATGGATGAGTGGGGGACAAATTCTATTTTAATAGAAGAGGTAGGCTTCTACAGAAAGGCATTCTGGTGAAACTGAGAGTAATATATGTCCTGAGACCTTGACAACTCTTTTAAGTATTCCCTCTAGAAAATATTTTTATGACCATTTACATGGAATATTTCAGAATTTCTTTTGTACGTACATGTATGGTTGAAATGTAGAGAAAAGGAATGTATTTTCCCTTAAAAGTGTTCATTTCCATTAAAAGGCTATTTTTCTGCTAAGTTATACCTGTTGTGTTGTGTTTTTTTTACTTTTTTTTCCAGCTGGACAATATAGCCCAGCCCTCAGGGGCCTGATGCTATTGGGCAAGACTCAAATTATTGAACCACCAAGGATATAAATAAATGGTGCTAAATGGCTTAGCTCAATGGCCTTTGCCCTTCCTGGGGGATGGAGCTCATCTTCCATCAATATGATTAGCGGAGGAGATTGTGTATTGATTAATTGTCCAGACTCATTTCTCATTAGCTGGCAGTAGCCTGTGATGCGTGACCTTTTCCACTGAAGTCAAAGCAGCACATTTTACTCCCTGGTGGTTGGGTGCCCAAATCCCTCAGGCTCTCCAAGGTCCACGCTAACAGAGTTGATAGCTCTCATTGAGGGTAAAAACCCCACGTCCTCCTCCAGGAGGCCTCTGAGGCAGAGCTGAAGCTGCTTGGTGGGCAGTGGAGTAGCACGCTCTGCACTCCCTTGCCTCTCTAGGAAAAAGCATCCCTAATGCACAGAACTTAGTGAAAAAGAAGCACAAAAAGCATCCCGGAGTGCAGGTGTGCCCCGAGGTGTGCACACCGCTCACCCGTAGGACCGTGCATTGCTGAACAGGCTTAATCAGCCCAGCTGGGCACTATCCATAAAATCAGCGTCTTCCTGCCAGGGCTGGAGTGCAGTCAGCTGGGCGTTGCTGCTTTCCCAGGGAGGAACTCGCGGTCCCACGGGCGAGGGAGTGCTGGTGCAGCTGGATGGGGCCCCAGCGCTTCCAGCACAGCATGTCCCCAGGTCTCCAGCTTCCAGAGCTGGCACCTCTCACTGCCTATTGTGTGCACGGCAGGGGTTTCAGCACGAGTGTTAACCTGTTCCCGAGCTGCACAACAACACCCGGGCACCGCTGCTGCACTTGGACGGATATTGCTTTTTCCCAGCTGAGCCTGGCTCTGGGTCAAGTGGGATAAGGAGTTAGAATTCACAAGCTCTATTCCTGTTGCTGCCATGCAGCATGACCTTGAGCAAGGCCGACGGGAGGCAAGGGGAGATGGGCCCGTGACAAGAATGTCCTTTGCTGTGCTGTGACAATTTGCTCCTCAGCCCAGCAAGAGGGAGCATCATGTCACTCACCTTAGACAACAAAACCCTGTCTATCTGGAGTGAAAACTTTGTGGAGGAAACACACATTTTCCACCTAAGTAATGCTACCCAATGGTGCTGTGCCAAACAGTGCTGTACCCAAGCTGTGGGCAGGACTGTGGTTCAGATGGGAGGCTCAAACACTTGGATGACAGTGCTGAAGATATGTTCATCATTTCTGCCTCCACCTGTGTTGTCTAAGACAGCACGGTTAGGCTGAGATATCTACAAAGGAGGCACACTGACTGCGCTCCCCACCTTCCTGGCAGCTCTCACCTGGTGCCAAGGCAACAGAGGTGTCTGGAGCTGGCTTCAGTCAACAACAACATGCAGGTTATTTAACCTCTGTCTCTGTGATGTACGATGCAAGTAGTAGTAGCTGCCTGCCTCCTGGAGAAATGAGGTTCTCCACTCAAACTTGTAATTGCTGCCTTGAAGTAAAGGCTGTTGTATGTTCTGGCCTTGTGCTGCTACAGCCTGCTTTTCTACTTTAAATCAGCAAGCCACTTCAGAGCTGGGATCTGGGTAAATCTAAATTAGCATTGCAACTTCTGTGCTGCTGAAATCTGAGATCTCTTTTCAGGATTTCAGGTTTTCAGTGTAGACAGGAATGCACTCAGGTAATCTCTACCATACCTTCTGAGCAAACAGAGCAGAGTTTATCAGGCACATGCAAGCTCTTCCCTGCAGCTTCTTCATTTGGAGTTCAAGAAAAAGCTCGTGGAATAGCAACAAGAAGGAGAGAAAAACTGAACCTAGAAGAAAATGAAAAGAGATAGGAATGGCTTGACGTCAGATGCCAGGGAAGCACGAGACCATAAACCTGGAAAGAAGAAGAGACTGCAGGAAGCACTGCAAAAGGCAAGGGGAAAAGACAAAATGAAGCTACAGAGACCAGCAGGAGCACCAGGGAAAATAGGTCTATGTAAGTGGGAACACTTTAGGACAAATCCTGTAACAAAGGGGATCTGGAATTGAAAAGGTGCTTGTCAGGAAAAAGAATAATCCAGTGATTCCTTTCATGTTGAGAGAAATGAGGGAGCTAGATTCCCACTGAAATAGAAGAAGGATGACTGCAGATACTGCTTAAGACACTTTACATACCTCTGTAAACCATGTCCTAAGAGAAGAAGGGCAAATCCATGGCCCAGACATTACAGATTCTTTGGGAACTCCTGCCAGCAGTGTGTTTTCTCTTTGAAGTCATCCAGAGAAAGAGGACCCTCCTTGGCAGCTCAAGTGTGAGTGTGGAAGAACACAGCCTGCCAGGAGTGAGACACCCGAGACAGGCTTTAGACTAAGACATAAGGAGGAGGGATTGGGAATTTGTCTGGGCTTTTTAGGTGGGACTTGTGTGGTTTCCATCCTGGCTTTTCATGTTTAGTTGAAGGAAAAGCATAGATATTAAGATGCAATGATGACTGAAGGAACATATGAGAGCAGGAGCGTAATACTAATTTGAGCAGGAAACCAATACTCTATCCAAGATTATATAACCAATGTATATGGGAACTAGGAAGTGGAAGTACCTGAATGCTAAGACAAGGACCTCATGAGCACTACGCAGACTGTGTATGCCAGGACTTTCAGGGGCTGGATAGGCAACTGGCATGGCTGGACCTCTGAAACTGTAAGATTTGTGCTGCTCAGAGGAGCAAAGACCAGTGGAGTGTGTGGTAGTATTGCCTGTGCATGATATTGTTGAGTGTGAAGGTAAAAGCAGGAGCAGAGGTGATAAAACAGATTTTGTTTGGGTTCAAATCACCTTGAGGAAAGACAGATGTAGTTCTGCTGCTGTTACCCAAGGTTGTGTCTGAATATTGATGATGGTCCCTTATGTTTTTAGAATGATATGCAGAACCAGGGATTGCCATTACTACAAGCTTTAACTTCATACATGGAGAAAAAATTGCCACTAACAAAGGCTAGGCCTTGGATTTCTAGGATGCACTGCCTGCCATTCCTTCACTAAAGAGGCAGCAAACAAACCACAGCTGCTCTTGTGTTTGACCTGGTCTTGACAGCCAGTGAGACATTGCAGAACAATGTGGCAGAAGATAACTTTTAACCTTGACTGTGCACAGGCTGATTCGGTTTCAATTAAGTGGAACAGTAAATATCGTGGGGCCACAGCTAAGATTTTTCAGCCTCCAAACATTAATTGTCAGAGAAGTTATAAGACTGAAGTGATGAAGAAATTTGAGTTAAAATTCTTAAGTATTTGCATGTGGAAGGCATTCAGGCTCACTATGGCAATAGCTAACTTACTTTCCCAAACAAAGAGCAGGAGGAGATTGTATAGTAAATGTGTCTGACTGGGGAAAAAAATTCCTCAGTGAAAAATGGGAGTGGTCAGCAAAGAAATCTACATTGCAGAGGTCACAGAGTTTAGAGAAAATGACACGTCAGTCAGCAGAAATCCAGGTGAGATATAGCTGGCAGAGTTGCTGAATGAAGTTCTTTGTAGAGGTAAAAAGAACAGGCAAGGCATCAGACCTCTGTGCAGTGCAGATAAGATCAAGGCATGCTTCAGAAACCAGAAGTTTTGCTTCATTTTGCTGTAAAGATGGTGCAGAAGAAGGGGATTACAAGTTGATGGTTAAAAGTTTCTGGACACACAAAGAATCTCATTAGAGGTCAAGGCAAAATTTGCAAGGTTTGTTCAGACCAGAAGGTTCCTGGAGACAGATCAAGTGGTAAATCCAATACCACTGATATACAATCAGCCTGTGCAGCTGGAGGTTGGATGGGGACCAGACAGTTGCCTAGTATCAACAATTTTACCTGAATTTAATTAAGGAACAAAAAAAGGAGGTAGTTACTGACAGACCCAAGAGCTTAGAACAGCTTTTCTTTTTATCCTAGAACAAAATAGGAATAGTTAAAGATATGGAAGTGCACAGACAATCAGACAAAATTTGATGTGGCTGTATGAAAGGTAGATTATTTGTTATTATTTTTATATTTGGATAGGAGAATAATTTTTAAAGTTCTGGTTATGTGGTATATGAAAGATAACTGGGTTTCACAGAGGGTGGTTGGAAAGTTGTGAAAGCAGGAGAGTGCAGGGATGCACACTTTAACTCAAAAGAGGGTAACAAATTGTTTAATGAAGAGATCCTGAAGCATAAAGTTGTGGGCTAATGAAATTCCTTAGGGACTGGCTTTGGCACGAGCTAATTTCATATCTTCACTGATGACCTTGGAGAAAAAATGTAAATATTAGCTGAAGAGACAAAACAAAGGAGCATCGCTGATACAGAGAAAGGGAAAAATACCTTCCAAAAGAGTTGGAAAAGGAGAGAGAAATTTCTGACAAGTGGAAAGAATGGCACTAGAGTGTTCTGGACAAAAAGAGAGGTGATGGTAGAAGTCTAGACGGTCTTTGCTTTTTTTAGCCTAGCAAAAGGAATGTTAAGAGGGCATATGATTTCTGCCTATTAATACATCAGATGGGTAAATCCCAATGAAAGGGAGCTGCTATTTCAGCTAAAAGGCTGAAGAGCACTGGCATGAGAACACATACGCATCACCTGCTTAAAATAGAGGCTAGATACTAGGAGGTCATTTGAACCACAATAACAAAGAGATTTCCTTCTAGCCACATGTAAACTGTTTTCGTACGTATGCCATAAAAAACAGCTCTGGAGACAAGCTCTCTCTCTCCCTCAAACAATCTCAAACAAGCTCAAGCCCTTCCCTCTGCTCTGTTGTGGGAAATGTTAACTAAGCCAAGCTGTAGGCAACTCGTAATTCCTGCCGCAGGTCAATCCCCACCTCCTCTTTAAACATCGCGGGTTCAAGGTCATGGTTTTTGCCCAGCTTCACATGAGCTTTGAGGTACAGTCCCTGGTCTCATTGCTCCTGGGATTTGAATGCATAAGTGGCTCCTGTTAGCATACAGAAGAAGCTTCTGTGCTGACTTTCCCAAAAATGTGCATATTTGGCACAGCTTTCACCACTGAGCAGTCCCTGACACAGGTGGGGATGTTACCACAGCTCCTCCAGGCAGTGTTATACGGGGTAAGGGAAATAAACACATATGGGTTAAGCAGGATGTCTTGCACCCCTAAACATCTTTTATCTTCCCTTTTCATTTTTCTCCTGAACTTACTCTACTTATATATGGAGTCACCTGGCTCATCTCTACTGTCAAAAAACAGCACTCCAGGATCCAAACCCCAGAGGAGAGTCTGAGCTGTGTTTCTGGGCTGCCTGTGGAGGCCTCACGACAGAGTTGTGCTGCCTGGCATCAGACAAAGCCCTAAGGGGACAAATAAGCTCCCAGGAAGCATAAGGACAGAGGAGAACATTGGTCACAAACCCCTTGTCATGACTGATGTGGTCAACTCCACCTGTTCAGCTGCCACTCAGAAATGTTCTTCTTTTGTTCAAGGAACTGCTCCTCGTGGTTGTGCTGGCTTGTACAAATGTGACCTGTAAACACAGCTTCCAAAACAAGATTTGGAATAACCTGACTGCAGGCATCTCCCAGTGGTGGGACCTGTGTGCAGACACAGTGGCCAGCATGTGGTGTTCCTGCTGAGGCCTTTTCTTGCACCAGAACTACAGCTGAAGCACTGGCTCCTATGTTGACTTCTCCATATGCTGCTGTTTGATGCTCTCAGAAGTTGAAAATTATTTCCCTCTTTTCTGAAAGGGAGACACTGAAACATCACCTTCTAAACTAATGTACTATACTGCTTTTTCCAGGTTCTCTTAGGGGACAATGACACTTCTGATTTCTTGTAGAGCACTAGAAGATGTCTGCCTGTGTCATTATCTCCATGTACAATTCTGCATGTCCATGCAAGATGACAGATTCACTTTGCAAGTGGATGTCTCTGCCTCTAAAAAGGTCTTTTTGCATGTCAGGACCTGCATGCATCAGGGCATGGATCCTGTTTCGTATCTCTGTGTGTCTCTGTGCAGGTTCAACCCTCTGTACCAAGGACCTGAGAAAGGTGATGAGGGTGAAATCCTTATGCTGACAAGTTAAAGAGCACTAGAAATGTGACTAATAATAATAATAATAGTAATAATAATCCTGCTGTTCTAATAACCCAGACTAGAACTGTTCAGGGTGCACAGATGGGGAATGCTGGGCTCACATCAAATGGTCTTGCAAGTGCAATATCACATCTCAGGTCTTCAGATACTGCACTACTGTGCATGCTTTCCCTTTGCAATGGAGAGATGCTGGGAGGGGAGACCTTCACACCCTGGAAGTGAGGTGGCAGAGAGCCCACCAGTCAGAGGGTGGCTGAATGTGGGAAGTGTGTTTTCCAGCTGAGTTCCTTGTCTGTGAGAGCTCTGCCACCCAGCACAAATGCCTTGTATCCTTCCTTTCTGCCAGATGTTGGGCACAGCCACTTGCCAAAAATCACTGGCTGAGAAGTTACCTCTTCTAGAAAAAGGATGCATCACAGTCTGGAGTTACAGCAACAGCCAGAACTTGCCCCTTTTCAGGCATTGGCCAAACATTTTGAAGTCTCTTCTTCCATGTGGAGGGAGAAGGAGGTCACTCTGATGAACAGCAGCAAAGACTCACCTTTCCCCAGTGCCCATCTGCCAAGAAAGATGGGGGAGTAGAGTGCCCAAGGGACAAGTCTAGGAGAGCTGAGGGTAACCAGAGACGTGAGCAATGAAGTGATAGGAGCACTGTGTGTGCTCCTGGTACCCTGTGAACCTGCTGGCTCAGGGCTTGTGGTCATGTTTAGTACCAACAGACTCTTGGGAGCACACAACTCCACCAAGTGATAAGGAAATGAGCCTTTGGCTGCACCCTCCGTGGAGAGCTCCGGTGAGTGAGAGGGACACTTCCCACGGGGCAGGGGGGGCTGAGGTCCTGATGGGAGCTGGCCAAGGCATGTCAGCCATAGCTGATGTAGTCTTAAAACATGCCCTGTTCCAACACGCCTGTGAACAACTTGCGGGAGGTGAAGGAAAGAAGGGAGCCCTTTGTCACCGCGCCGGGAACAAAGGCTGGTCTGTGAGCCCGAGGGTAATACTGACCCAACCAGCATCAGCTGCCGCTGCTTCTTCCGTCACACTGACAATGCACAGTTGCAGGGTTTCTCTCCCTGTGAGGAGAATGGGATTTAGTGATACCATAAGTTAGTCAAACAGCAGCCAAGATACCAATTCAAGTCCCGTTCAATGGATGCAACGTTTGCTTTGTGCTGTTTTTCCTCCACTTCCTGTATTTTGCACTAAGCCTCATTTCCTCTCCCTTTTTCTCTGTAGCACAAGCACCACAAATGCACACACACACTTTCACTCCTCTCCCTCCTATTTAGCTCCTATTTTGGAGGAAACAGCTGCGTATTTATCTTGCTAGAGAGATCAAATGTTTTTCCAACACAGCTCTCAGAGAAACAAACAATGTTAACCACTGAAACCACCACTGGTGTGCATCAGCTGCGTCATGTCCACCCAAATGAGTGGGACAGTGCACCTCGCTCCTTCAGGCTGCCAGGATCTTGGGTAGACACTGGGTCAGGGTCTTCCAGTAAGTTTCCTCTGGGGCTGGGAGAGAGGCCACAGCCAGTCCCTGCTAGGGGCTGGTCTTGGCAGGGAGCACAAGCAAGGAAGCCAGGCTGTGGAGTGACGCTTGGTTGCTGGCTGGTGACCTTGTGTTGCCATTAGATAACCCCTGGAACAAGAGCCAGCCAGGAGCTCCATGTGCTAGGAGGTGAGCTGTCCCTGCCCTTGCCACCCATCCACACTGGGCAAAAGGGTGCCTTCCCCTGGTCTGCTGAAAAACACCATCCTGATCCTGTGGCTCCCACTCACAGGGCCCCAGGCAGCTGGTGGAGTGAGGGAGAGGGGACAGGTCACAGGGCCATGTGACTGCCAGCGTCCTTGTGGCACCTGTAGCAGTGCACACTTGGTGCACAGAAGCAGGCGCTGAGCTACAGCTTCCCTTTTCTCTTGAACTCCTGCCCAGGTGTGAAGATCACTCTGAAGTTTTCTCTCCATCACAGATGTGCCTACTGTCTGCACGGTCCAGAGGGAGGCATGCTGTTGGCCTAGTTTTTGTCTTTGCAAGCCACTTTCTTAACTGCTTCCCATTGGTGAATATTCCTGTAAAATCAGGGCAGTTCTGGCTGACTCTCTGAAGTTCTAGAGATTGGCCACAGATAGAGAGACAAGCTGAGATGTGTACAGCTTGAGCTGGGAAACCTCTCAAGGATCTCTCTTGTTCATGAATTCAAGGGTAAACCAGTGTCCAGACTGAAGCCAGGAAAAAAAAATCTTTGTTCTGGTCAGGTAGGGAAGAATTGTGTGAATGTGACTTGGTTGCCCGGGATTTCATCTGGCAGATATAGTCCTGCTATTGCAAGGAGCTGGGAACTGGCACTCCTGTGCTTTTGTTTGGAAAAGTTCCCATCAGTTAGAGGTGCTGGGAAGGATTTCTTGGGACAGAGAACAGGCAGAGTTTGCATGTAATAAACACAAAGGTGCCTCCTTATTGACCACAGGCAGGCCTCTGTCCTGCAAATTAATAACTGAATTATTGAGTAATCTCTGATGGTCACACAGTGCCAGACATACCAGGAAAATGTCAGAGCAGGAGGTTGGAGGTCTTAATGCTCCAGAGGAGCTCGGGGGCTATGGGAAGCAGCAGAGGAAGGTCAAAGACGGCTTCAGTCAGTGCCTGCATGAAATGTGAGCAAATAAAAAGATCTCAAGAAATAGTCCTATTTCTTACTGGCTGGCTGTGATGTGCTTGTTAGGTTTGGTAGTTTTAGGGGAGGAGAAAGGAAAAGAGGAGCATAGCCAGCTCCCTTAGAAGAGACCAGCCCATGGCTGGAACTGAAAACAAGGACTGCTGGAGAGCCAGAACTAACCCTGGCTGTGCCAAGCAACACAGTGCATCCCCCCTAAAAACATGGCTATGCCTGGGTGAATAGTGTCCTGAAACTGTTTGCAGAGCTGGGAATCCACAGCACTGCAAGAAAGGGAGCTAGGACCTGCAGAGCAGAGTGTGTGGACAAAGGATGACTGCACACAGACCTGTGAGCCCTGCACAAGCCATGCAAGCCACAAAAATCTGAATGTGGCTGGATACAGCTGATGCCATAATACGATAGTGCATGAGACTGGCTCCAGTTCAGCGGGGCTGTGGTAGAGCACACAGCATAAAAGAGATTCAGTTTGATGGCTGCTGATGCCTATCATTGCCAGTAAAATGGAGGAATGGACAAAATGGGAAATTATCCTGCTTATTCTGAAAAATACCCCAAAAAGGGCCTAAACTGGCTCAGAAACTTGCTACACAGCTCATCTCCCAGAAACCCTGCTATCACAGTGTCAAGAAGCTTTCCAGTGCAGGGCAACTATGATGTAACAGTGTAATGCCATGTGTGTAAATACAGACACAGATTACAGACATATGTCTGTATAAATGTGTATGTTTGCATATGTATGCATGTATGTATGGCACACAGAAATCTCTTTCAAAGAGCCTGAGGCTCTGAACAGCCCCAGAATCACTGACAGCCCCAGCGGGGTGTGCTCTGTGTCCTGGCAGTGAGGGCACTGCAAAAGGGGAGCCCCTGGGGCACATGGCCAAGGGCAGAGCAGCCCAGGGTATATTGAAGCCAGCACTTCCTGGCCAAAATTAACATGCTCCTTGTTGCCTAATCTGTAGGACTCATCCCAGGGAGTTCTGAGCTGTGTTATGCACGTGTGGAGGGCAGAGCTGTACCTTGCTTGAGTTAACAGTACCATCACGTGTTAACCTGGGCAGGAGTGTCCTTTTGTCACCATTATCACCAGGGTGTGAGTGCTTATTGGAAAGCTTCCTTACCCTGGAGTGCAGAATCTAAAGGGAAGAAGCTGGATTGCATCCTCAGCTCCCCTGGCTTTGGCACACATAACTGAGCTGCCCAAATATTGCTTTAGCAGAGAGTTGGACACAGAGCAGAACGAGGAGGGTGTCTCTTGCACAGTGCAGTGACACCAAGCCCAGCTTCACGGAGTTCAGCATAAAGGAAGAATAGCAGCAAAAGCATCTTTGAGCCTCGGCCAAAATCTGCCTGAGAGGGAACTTCAGGTGCCACTTCTGCTGGGAGGTCAGGCCAGCGTGCTCAAGGTCAGATTCCTGTCAGAGGCGGCTCTGCTGGCTGCAAGATGATCTCCACTCTGAGTCTGAAATGCTGGTGGTGGGCAGCAGATGCTCCTCCGCCTCATCCAGCACTGCCAAGACTGTGGAATTTTTTCTCATGGAAACTATCAAGCTGGGAGCATCCTTGAACATGGAGATAGCTTTCCTCACTAGAGAGGGTGGATGGAGGCATCCTTTTGCTGTGGAGAGTTGGGGAGTCAGAAGGAAAACATGGCCTCTCCTGTTGCCATGCTGGTCACTGATGGCAGCCTTGCTCTGGCTGTGCCCTTCTGCCCCAGCTCCAAGTCTGCATGCTGGCTCTACTGTCCCTGCAATTTAAGGTTTGTTTGACCAGCAGGGAACCACCAAAGAGTGTGTTCAAGATAAAGACAAGACTGTGTTTTTTGTGGAAAAGGAGATCAGACTGGATCCAAGGAGTGGAGGAAAGATCTTGTCTGCAGTTCATTACCTTCATGTAACTCAGGGTGGGTCAGAGCCTTGAATGTGCAGGGCAGGAAAGAGATTAAGTGAGGAAGAGTGGAAAAGGTAAAGCCACAAATATTTGAAGGCCAGGAAGGGAACATTCTGCTCAGCTGCCTGGACAAGAGTTTTATGATTATTTTCTATGCAGCTCAGTTGTATTATCCCCTATGAAAAATCATTGGCCATGGAGATATCTGATAAGAACTTAGCTGGCATCAGCTGGGAGAACAAAATGTCAAGAATGCATCACACTGCACCCCCACTTTTACCAGCAGGCAGGACATTGGTCTGGGAACAGTGTGTTGCTCACCCTTATCTCTAATTGCCCTGCTTGCCTAGCTTCTTTACTGCCTCCTAATGTATGCAAATATGATGTTTTGAGATTTGATCTTCTTCTAAGAACCCCTTCCCTTCCTGCCTCTCACCTCCTGACCTGTGTTCCCTAATGCATGGCTTTGGCTGGTGATGGGAGGTCTGGGGATCTGGGAATGATGTGAGTACAGAGGAATACCTCTAATTTGGCTAGCTCTGTACTCCTGTGCCAAGCTTTCCCCACAGAGCGGAAAAAGGTTGCCATTTATGGCAAAATCTGTCTGCTCCCAAGTGCTTCACAGTGAAGCAAAGCAAAAATCCCCTTCCTCACTTATTTTGGCAAGAAAGGGGATACGAGCTGTGGGTTGCTGAACAGCTTCAGCCTACACCATGACTGTCCAGGGTACACAGGAGATGTCAGGAGCAGGCACCAGGAGGAGGAACAGCTTCAAGGGGAACCAATGGACTGAGGTGGGACACACTGTACAGGAGCTCAAGGGCTTTTCTTCTCATAATCGTGCCACATCTCCTTCCCCTACACATCAAACCTACCCCTCACCTCTGCGGGACTGGAGACCTGTGTCACCAGCACACTCAGGGGGTGCAGAAGCTCATCCCACAGATGTGTGAAGAGCTGTTTTTCTAACAGTAACACACAAATGGCATCTGAAGACACTTTTGTTCCTCAGTAAGGTGGGACAGGCCTTGTTAGGGTGGAATCACTAATGTTAGCCTGAAATTCAAAGAGGGACTGTCCTCTGTTCTCCTGATCAAGACTTGATAGGCAGGAAGCTGTGAAAGAAAAGGCTTTTATTTACTCCTTCCTTTCTCAAGCTTGACTGTAGCAGGGTGTCTTGCTCAAGACTGGCTTTGGAGGCTTTGCTTCCCCCACCCCTTGTGAACCATCACATACTTATGGCCCAAGAAGGCATGTCCTAAACTGCTGCTCAGATCTGCTGGCAATTCAGTTAATTTCTGTGAAACCCTGGGTAGAATACATGTCTCTCCCTGGGTTGTTGGAAGTACAATGCAATCCCTGTCCCTGGGGACTGCTGCACCCTTCCCAGACTGCTGCTGGAGGGTATCCAGAGCCAGCTCCCTGATCTCCCTTAGGGCACAGCTGGGATGCTGAGCTGCTGGGGCTCAAGCCCCAGTGACACCCTGGGAGCAATAGGATTGCTGAGCTCTCCCTAGACAGCAGGACAAGCCTATTCAAGCCTGAAAGGTGGTCAGGCAAGAGTATGTAGCTGTATTTATACAGCTGTAGCTGTAAGACATCTGTGGGCTTGTACTTAAACATCTAGATCTTGCCTGAGTGTTCAGGTGTTAATATTCCACTGATATGAGTGAATACAGGACAGTCCTTCAGGACAACACGAACAGAAAACTCCTGACATGGTTGTTACACACCACGTGTGTGTGCTCCGGGGAGGGGGGTTCATGGATGTCGGCTGAGAATCCAGCAACCACGTGCATGCAGCACTGGGTGGAGAGCTTCATGTCGGGGGGAACTCATGGATAAGGCACCCAGGGCAGGAAGAGGTTCTGGGTGCTTCTTCCAAATTTGGTTGTAATTTGGGGATCTCACCCATGGTATGACCCTGCTGACGCCAGTGCAAGTTTCTTGATTCTAGTAGTGATGTGTGGGGGTTTAAAGATGTGGATGAGTTCAGGCAGCTGATTACAAAAAACACACTGAAATCCAGAATGAAAAAGAGGAAGTCTCAGGCAAACTGTGGCTATCTGATGGCTTCCAGAGGAGGTAGTGAGGACTCTGCCCTGACTGCTCTGTCTGTGACCAAAATAGACCTTCCCCAGCAGATCCTGAGGGTGCTCATCTCAGTATTAAGTTTTCTTTCCTATCATACCTTCATTATTTCCAGGTGATCACACTGTTCCCAGTAGCTTGCTCCGACTGCCAGCAGTGCAGCTGAGCTGTTCCTGACCCCTGTTCTATGGTAATTAGAAGGCTTTGCCGGAAGCCTTCAAGTGGTATCTGTTGCTTTGGGAGTGATTTGTCCAAGATGGTCAATTTTCACTGTGGAGGAGAAGGAAGGTCACTCGGAAATGTTCGCTCCAAGGAAAAACTCCCTTCATTTCTATTTTAATCTCTCTGGGGATTAATTGCCTCCTAAAAAAAACCTGGAAGAGCAGAGAAGTAAGAGCATGCAGGGAAGCACGTGTGATAAGGATAGGATGGGGACAACCATGTTTCAGACTGGCTGTTGTACAGACTTGCTTTTAGAAAGTATTTTGTAAAAGGGAAAAAACATTTAAAATGAACAGAAAAATATCCCTGCATGATTAGCTGTAGATACAACTTTAAAAAACAGCAGAAAATACCTTAACTGGAAAGAAAAAGCCCAGCTGTCTGCTGAGCACTCCCTTTCCCTGCTCCTCTGCCTCCAGTTCTGTCTGCTGGGACAGCACGGAGCTGTGGGAAGACTATTCTCAGCCATTTCAGGTTGTAGCTTGACAATGTGGTAAACCTCCTGCCATCAGATCAAACACACCCCAGCCGTGCCATACACAGGGCAGATAAGTATAAACTTGTTGGTTCAAAATACTTTTTGAGCTTTTGAGATAATGGTTCTTGCACAGCCAAGCTTCATTCCTGTGCTGCTCTGCTTTTTCTCTGGGTCAGGTGCTGCTCATTCTCCTACACATGGGACGAAGCCGTCAAGAGCACCACACAATATTTATTCAGCAGAAAGGAGCCCTGTCACTGTGCCTCAGCCAGACCAGATTTATAGGGATGGGTAATGCAGGAGGGCATTGGTTGGATGAAAACTCTCAGATCGTCACCACCGAATACCTTTCACCAAAGGTATGCGTGGATAGACTGGCAGGCGTTGTATGAATGAAGGGTTTCAGGAGGTTGTGTGAAAGACAAGTAACCAAGAGGAGTCACAGCTGAGCTGGGTCAGTTTGTCTGGGCAGAAGTCAGCACCAGAACTCCTTTGGCCAGTGCTGTTGCTGAGTTGTGTGGAGCTGCATCCTCCACAACAGTGCTCCTGTTGACTTCTTGGCTGTCTCCCCATCAGGCCCAGCTCCGTTTAGTTGTGAAACCTGACCCTCGTATCCTATGTCCAGCAGGTATGAAGACCAAAGTAAATAAGCCTCAATAGAAACCCCACATGTTAGGGACTGAACGCGTGTTAGATTTCATAATTCACCTTGGGACTCGTTTGCCGAAGGCTGCTCTGAGCCCATTAGCACTGATGTCTATTTTTAGCCCTGATTCCTGTCACCTGTGGGTCCCAGTCCATGAATGTGACACGCTGTCAAGAACCCTTTTTTTTACCCTTCAACATTTAAAAAACTGCTGTGGGGTTTTCTTGTGCTGGCTGTTCAGTGTCCTCTGCCATGGTAAAGGGAAAAGCTGAGCTGCTGTGCCTGTGGAGAGGTTTCCCATTCCTCATGGCTGACGATTTTCTAACCATCCCTGACTTTCTGGCTTATTTCAGTGCATTAGGGATCCGGTTAAGTGAGCACATAGGACATGGGGGTGCTGGCTAGGCAAACCTCTGGGAGGTGACACCAACCTTCCCAGGCATGCTTAGGAAGCACAGCTGTTTTCCAGCTATAGTTGGAAAGTTCTGGTGGCATTTCATGGGAGGCTTTTCAGTATCTCTTTCCTGATCAGATCTCCCTGCTGGGCTGTTTGAACTGGCTCTTTGCCGGACAGCAGCAAAAGCCTCCCAGAGGCAGAGGGAAAGTTTTGTGTACCATGCAGGAAAGTGTGGGGCCTCCTAAAGTGAAAGGAAGCACATAAATGAAAGATTGTACAGCTGCTGTTATCAGAGCTGGGCAAATCAGCCGTATTTTCTTTCCAGCCTTCTGAAGAGTCAGAGAGCTTAAAGGTTCATGCAAGTGAAGAAGTTACGGTGCTTGGAAAGCCAAATGAAAGAAGGAGGGAGATAGATGATATAATGGGAGCAAAGATGAGCGTGATGAGAGGGATTTCTATCCTTCCATATAGGCAGTAAAAACTTTCCACAGACACAGACCTTCTGCCATGCTTTTCATCAGCAAAGCCCAGGAGTCCCAAGGCCCTTGGGATGGCACATGGAGTGATGGGGAAGGAGAAGAAGGGCTGCAGAGACTGGAGGAGAGGAGAGGTAGAGGAACAAAGCAACATCTGAAGCAAGTGCAGGCAGGATGTGAGCAAGCCTGCAGCAGTGAGCTGTGGGAGAGCACAGAAGGTGCTCTAAGCATTGGTACAATTTAGGAGGTGATGGAGTAAGAAGCTGTGAGTGTAAGCAATGGAAGTCCCTGGGATGCATGTTCAAAGCCAGACTCCTGGGAAGCCTATCCACAGAGATTTACTGAATATAATTGTTTCTACATTTTCACCTAATTGGGGTTAATCTGCTTTCTACTTTGGCTAATCAGCTGATTCAGAGGCCTAATAGGTTGGAGGGGGATGTTTTGCTCTCCTCCTGTTTTCAAGGCCATGGAGTCAGGGGCAAGCGAGCACTGTGGAGGGGCTCAGAGCTGCCTGCTGTCAAGTCTGGTAGAAAAGTGCTTTATCCCTTGAGGAATGGTGCTGGGGAGCAGGTCCCCATGAGGGACTAGTGCCTTTCTTCTTGCTAATTGGCAGATCTTGTGAAAACAAAGGATTACTAGGGAAAAACCTCCTCTGCAAGAGCCCAGCACCAAGTGAGGTAACTGCTCTGTAGAGGTCTGCTGAGGCTCCCACATCCCAGGGGGTACCATTCCCAGCTGGCCCCATGCTCTGCCCTCATCCTTCTGCCTCAGGCCCCCACCTCCAGCAAAGGATATGCAAGATTCTGGCACAGACATCTGGTGTCCATCCACTCAGGCACTGATGGTATTTCAGGTTCCTTTGCTGGGTGATGAGTCATGGGCATCTCATGGAAAATCTTCCATGTCACTTCAGGCTAAAGGAGATGGTGTTGCCATCATAAGCACATCCTGCCCTTTGAGGGTGGGAAAAAAGTCAGGGTGAGCTCAGCCATGTGACAAGAGCTCACTGTGCTACAGGGAAGCTGCTGTAAATGCTGTCTCTAATTACTGCTCATTACTTAGCTTGTGACTATTGACCAGCACCTAGAGCCAATACAGAACATCCTCCACTGCCTTCTCTACCACCTTAGTCCTGGTTACCTGCTCCCTTCCCCAAGCATTGGAGCCCCATCCACCCCAGTCACAGCTCCCTCAGCCCCTTACCCAGGCAAGGATGTCAGAGCACAGTGGGGTGAAGCTTTCCTTTAACACGAGTTAGTGCTTGTCCAGACTTGGCTTCAGAGCAGTTTTCTTTTGGAAGATGGCAACTAAAGTGGTGAGTCACAGCATGAAGTGCAAGAAATGCTCCTGGACTGGTGTGAGATGTCCAGGTGAGGTGGAACTCCTGAGCAGCAACTGTAGCCAAAAAAGCATTCCTGCAAGATGTGGTTGGATGTGTCTGGAAAGGAGCCTCAACTACAGTGCAGCACGAGGACAGCCCAACAAGGAGCCCTGGGAGCCACTGGGAAGGGGGTCAGCTCTGGCCTCGATGTTCTGAGTGGCAGCTGGACCTTCAGGGGTCTCTCCTCACCCACACCTTTGAGTTTAAAGCTGAAATGTCAGGGAGAGTAACAGGACCTTTTTTTTTTCTTATTTTTTTTTGCCAGCATCTGACAATCAACACTGATTTTGCAACTTCACTGCAATAGGTCTGAGGCACTGACCAAAATGTTTAAGGAAGTGTAATGCCCGAGTCAAGGAAGTGTCACGCCTGGGTGGACTGAGTGTCATTTCTGCATCACTCCTCAGTCATCATCAGATCCCGTAACACACATCCCACCTTTTTTTCTTCCTCCCTTAGTGCAACTCATCATCTCCCCTTCCCAACTATCACCTCACGCCCAGTTGCATCAATTCACCTGTTAGCATGGGCAGACTCCAACAATTGGAAGACTTTATTATAATTTTTAATCATCTCCAACTGGGGGCTCCACAGTAGAGTGTCCAAGACAAAGTGAAACAGTTGCCACCCTCAACTTCCCATTTTTTCCCTCCCTAGTGCTTTCTGAGTTTATATTGTTCAGTCCGTGAGGTAAGCGACCCAGCTTTAAAACACCACCTTAAAAAACCAAAAAAAGTTATGAGGAAAGAGGGATGCCAACATGGAGTTTTAATTGCAGAGCCTTTCAGTGCTGTGGTTTAGTGATCCTTTGCAGAGACAGACACGTATCTAAGAGGGGCACAGGCCAGTAGTTCAGGAACAGGGCTTGAAGCATCTCCAGCTTGCTTTAGCAGAACAGCACTAGGAGCAATGAATAGCTAGGACTTCATGGTGACTGCCCACATGCAAAAGGCCAGCTCTCTCACAGAATTCTCACAAAAGAGAGCCATAGAGGCATTAACAGTAAATCAAAGCATACAGAAAAAGGTTAGATACTCAGAGGGAAGCAGCACAACTCACTTTAGCTCACAGAGACAGCTTGGACCCCAGACAACAGCAATGCCTTCCTCAAAAGTGGAGGATGCAGAATCCATGATCAGCCCCTGCCCTCATTTCACAGGAGGCACAAGACAGGATCAGGACAGGGCAAGTGCCATGAACAGAGTACCCCAGGAAACACTATCCCTTGCTTGGCTAAGCAAGCAGGAAAATCAGTGTCGATTTTGAGAACAAGGCTGCTTGGATCCAAGTGCCAGTCAGTGGAAGCCTGTTCTCACTCAGAATCCAGCAAAGAGCCCCTTAAGGCAGGCCAGCTCTTCTCTCCACTCAGTGCTCCATTTGCTCAAAGAAGCCTAGATGCACAGCCAAGGAAGCTGCCTGAGCTTTAGGCTGTGAGATGCAAGTGCAGGCAAACAGTTTGTTGCATTAAGCACTGAGCTACAGTAAGGTGCACCGGGGCTTTTACACATGCTGTTGTCTGTGGGTCAAGCAGCTCTGCTTCCCTATTACAAAAACAGGAAGCCAGGGACTAACCCTTGCACTCACCACCACACCCTAAGCCACGGTAGGGAGGCTGCCCTGAACCAGTTTTCACCTTGAGAAAAACATCCACCTAAGACCATGTGGGGGCATCCTCTTATAATCCATCTTTATTTGTAAAAATCCACATATAAAATCTTCGGTTTCCTTTTACAAAAACATAAAGGCACATAAAACTACTCAAACTCTCATCCCCCTGGACTGATGGTCGGACACTCCCCCCCCACCCCAACCTCCCCCTTGCTTTCTCCTCCAGTCCACATTTCTTCATGTTTCCTTTAGTTTTCGGCTCACTCCTGCTCAGACACAGTTCTGCTCTTGCAAAGATGAAGTATGCACACAGGGGAGATGGTGGAGAGGTGGCATGGGCTGTGCGTGGAATGTTTTACAGGTACTTTTTAGTAGTAGGTCTCTCTTTCCACCCAGCCTGAAGGAAAAGGAGGGAGAAAGCAGAGTTAGTCTCAAGGCAAACCAAATATGAGGCTCATGAGAGTTCCTTTTCAGTTCTTGAAAACTTGCACTATAGCACCTGAGCTAATAAGTGACCTGCCACAATGGGAAAATCTTGCCCGATTGATGTTCTCCAGCTCTCATGACCTCTTCCAGAACTACAACTATCCATCACTAAATCAGTCTTTTCCATCTACTTCAGTGCATCTGTACTTTTACATAATGGGAGAGAATGTAGGGACAGCAAGAAGTCCTTAATTTGAACTAACTCCACAATTAATGTTGAGGAAGGGGAAAACACAACAAAATACAGCCCCAAATAGTGCTTAGGGGTCCCCAAGCTTTGCTGGGGTTTCTGGAGAACTCAGCAGCAGGAAGAGGTGGGGAAGGAAACACACAGATGAGCAGCATATTCTTACCGCCAGGGTTGCGCCTGATAATGAACTTTCTGACTTCATCGTACACGAATATGAGGAGGGAGTATGGGAAAGCACAGAACCACCAGGTTGGCCTGTTTGGGAGAGGAGACAGTGAGAACACGGGCTGTGAAGATGCTCTTTGCCGGCACAGCTCTGACTTGATGGCACACTCCATCCAATCAAGCACAAGAAGGCTGGCATGACCCAGCTTGCCAGTTCAGTCAAGAATCCTCTAAGCCAAGAATTACTACCAGGTTTTTCTGCTGCAATAGATTAATTCACTTTTGGATAATAATTCCAACACAAGGTGTGTCATGGCACCTTTGCTCACCTCTGTACCAGCACCTCCCCACCTATCAATCAAGCAATATTTCCTCTAAGTACACAACCTTTGTGCCCAGAGCCTTGCTTACTGGAACTGTATTGTTTCCCTCGTGATTTACATGTACTAACATCCAGCTGCTGCAGGCACTGGGCAGAGGCCAGCTTTCTTGTTAGGCAATGCTCACACTTCAGCACCCAACTCTTGGAATGCAAGATGTACCAGGATTTTTTTTTTTCCATGAAGATTTCATGACACTTAAACTTTGAACAGTCCTCTGGCTTAAGACTAAACCCTGCCATGAAGTGTTGCAATGCTGTTGAGCAACACTTAAATGTTGGCACCTTCCCAACCATTAGGAAAGTTACTGTGCATCAACTGGTCATCTGCATCTACGTAGCAGCTTTCAAAAGACTTTACTACTTGTTCTCTTCCCAAGGGAGGTAGGAAAAAAGCACAAGACGTCATCAGCAGTTCTTCAGTACCCAAGAGTCATTTGGCCTACAAATTACAGCAATGCAACTGGCTTTCTCTGGAGGTGCAGTACCCTATCCATAAAAATACTCCATGAAAATAAGTGCAAGAGGCAGCTGCACTAGAGCACACTGGTACTGAAGTTGTACCGCTGATTTTTAGTGAGGCACTGAACAGGAGGCTCCTCATAAGCATTCCACACACAGTGAAGAAAACCCCAGTGTGCCACAGGACAGCAAAGGATTGCTGACACCCTCCAGCCTGAAATCTTAAGACTAGGTTTGATGCTCCACTGGTTCACAACTACTTTTATCCATCTCCCTCCCAAGCACAATTGTTCTGTGGTACAATCTGTTACACAAAATGCATGATGCAACTTACTTCAGAGGATACATCCTTAGAGCAACATCCATCCCAGGGCAGTAGGACAGGAAGGCAGCCAGAGCAGTCTCCTCAAAGAGACCAAATATTAAGATCTTGTTCCTAGAAGAGACAGGAAAGAAGTCAAGGACAAAGTATTTTCAGAGATGACCTCCTAAAAAACACCTAGTTGCCACATGGGAATGAATGGAAACAGACATTCCAGTCCAGCCCAGAAGGTCATCAGGTGGGGACTACCAGGCCATCCATCCAAGGCGACAGCAGCGTTGCCATGATGGTATTTTAGGTCTCTTCAGAGACAGTTCATGATGAAGTCAACCAGCAATTGCTTTCATCACAAAATCAGGAGGTGGCTGGGGTTCACGTCATGAGATCTCTTGGTGTATGAGATCAGGAGATCAAGGCTGTGTGCTGGAGTGTCAGTGTCCTTTGAGGTGGGCTAGCTCCCACAGACAATGCCAACAGAAGCCACCATTTCTTTGTCTCAGCCTGACAACTGCAATCTACAAGCAAGTACAAGGAAGAGAGCACCCAGTCTTCTTATACCCACTACCAAGGCAGTCTGGTCAAGACTTTTGCCAAAACACCCAGACACTGCTGGGATGAAGGAGTAGAATGCTGTGTGCTGGAGAGCACACAGAGTCCAATTCTAAATCTCCTCCATGGAGAGGCTGACTTACTTCATCCCCTGCTGGAAGACAGAGTTTCTTCGGGTCTTACAAATGATCAAGTCTGCCCACTGCACGACCACGATGCTGACAAAGAAGGCTGTATGGCAAGTGAACTCCACTATTTTCCTCTGTTCATAGGTCTAGGAAGCAGACAAAGCAGAGAGCATTTGTTCAGACATGCTGCCTTTGCTCTCTGGTGCTCACACCAAGTTCAGCAGGTGTTAATGTTTTGGCTGGCAGCCTCTAAGCTGTGCCTCAAAACTTACCCATTGCTGCCCATAGCTGTCTTCCACATCATTAATCCATCGGTCATCCCACTGAACTCTGATCCCTAGCAAGCCGGAAGGCCAGAACCCATTCTCCGCCATGATTACAAAGTAGGTGAAGAAACCTCCAAGGGCCTGGATCATACCTAAACAGGTAAGAAAGGATGATAAAACTGATGAAGCTACTGTGCAGAGCAATTATAACAGAACAACAGTTTGCAGGAAACCCTAACCACCTTAAAAATTACTCCTTGCAGGGCTCAATGTCCTAAGCAGCAGCTGTAGAAATAGTTCACACTAACATCAAACTCAGCTGCAACCCTTTTGCTGAGCAGCTTCTGCACCCAACTTTGTACAGAGTTACTTCTGTTCTGCCCTGTGCTGTGATGGTACTACACTCAAGGACACGAGATAAAACTCCCTTTGTATTCTTATTTTGCCTTGCCCACCCCCAACCCTTGCAAAATACAGTCAAGAAGGTTCCCAAGGTCTGCTGCAATTAAGCATGAGCTCCCATCCTGTGAACTGGGCACATCTCCGTAGCTGCCTTTAATCAAGGCTCCTAATGCTGTGTGTTCAGGGATACGCCGAAGAGAATCCTTTACTTCTAATTAAACTAACAATGGGATCTATGTTCTTGCTGAACAAGTCTGAACCAGAGGAGAGCTGGTTGTCAGCCAGTTCCTTTACAGCGCTGTGCAATTAAACAAAATTACTGTGAAAGCGATTCAATGGATCAAGCTGCACAAGCCGCTGCTATAAGCCATGGGGGAAGAATCATGGCAAGTTCTTTACTGCCTGAGGTTCTGGTTTACACACCCCAAACCTCAACCCTACCAAAATAAGCAGAGCAGTCACTGACTCAAGACTGTGTACAACCCCTGCTACCACCAAGTTCAAGCTGGTGCCAGAGAAAACAGAGCAGCTTACCGATCTGCCCATAGGCCATGCTGATCAGCCGTTCATTCACCAGCTTGTCTGTTTTGGGATTTCTTGGCTGCCTCTTCATGATGTCACTCTCTGCTTGCTCATATGCCAGGGAGATAGCAGGGACCTGAGGGTGGCAGGACTGCTCTTAGAAGAGTTTCAATTCTACATTGCATAGAGTCTTCCCTGTCCCATGTATTCAGTGCCAGAAACAGCACTCCCCCAAAGTGATATTCCAAAAGGACCTTACTCCCTCCCCTTCCCCAGTCTGTCCTTACAGGGAGCTGAAAGATCCTCAGACTCAAGAGCCATAAGATAAACGTGAATAAAAGGAGTATCAGATAGTCGCTTACTTTAAATCTGAACACTAGAGAAAACTATTTAAGCATTTTCCTTCCACCTGTCCTTTCTTTAGGGTACCTAAGAACATCCACATTTTTTCTTGAGACAAAAAAACCACATTCACCATGTCAGTGCCCAAGTCAATGCAGAGGATGGTGACTGTTCCCAGAGGAAGGGGTATGTTTGCAATGATGAAGATCAGGAACGGTGTGATTTCAGGAATGTTACTGGTCAAGGTGTAGGCAATAGACTTCTTCAGGTTATCAAAGATCAGACGACCTGGGGCAAGGAAGAGAGAACAGGGTAACTCTCACTTGTCAGCAGAAGGCAGCCAAGCAGCTCACAGGCAGCCTCAGTGCTAACACCAAATGGCAAAATGCTAGTGCAGCAAATGAAAGGGTTCTCTTGTATGTAAGGGTGAGACTGCTCCATGCACAGCAACACCTGTGGAGAGTGACACTTTTGGTCACAGCGATCAGGGCTCACTGCATACAGCAGTAGGATACTAAGCTTTGGTTTCTGGACATCACCAAGAGCCCCTGGAGGGACCCTCTGTTCTGCTCCTGTCTGAGAGCTACTTCTCCATCAGGGAGGAAAACGTCACGCTCAGCTGGCAAAGATGACTGTAAGGTCACGTGTTAGGCAACAGCACAAAGTAGCTTTTGTTACTCAGCTGCTTCCTACTCTTACACATCCCCAAAGGGTCATGCAGAACACCCATGGAAAGAAATAAAACTTTGAAGGGAGGAGGAAGAGTGCTGCTCTCCTTGAAAACTCTCGTCATGGAGGCAAGCTCAAAGAGCCCACAGATGCCTCTATTTCAGAGGGGATGCTGAAGCATGTTACTTTACCACCACAGCACACAAGTTATAGACTCACCTTCTTCAACTCCAGTCACAATGGAGGCAAAGTTGTCATCCAGCAGAATCATGTCAGCTGCCTGCTTGGAGACATCTGAACCAGCAATACCCATAGCAACACCAATGTCAGCCTTCTTCAGAGCTGGGGAATCATTCACACCATCACCTGTGACTGCTACAATGGCACCCTAGGTCACAAAGAGAGGAACAGCAAGACTGAAATCATCACGGAAGATGTTTTTGACAGAAAAGCATTCTCCTATGTTACAGATGAAACACAAAAAATATTTCACCTTGTAGTAAAGAGACCTCAGTTCCTCCTTACCCTCCCCTCACCCTTTCCCTGTTCTGATCAGGCTCATCAAGGGAACCATGCTGCTCTCTCCAAAGGAGACATTGGACAACACATGAGCATGTTGGATCCTCCTCTCCCAAGCACATCCACAGAACTTAGGAATTAAGTTTACTAATGAACATCTAGGATCAGAAGAAAGCCTCAGAAGATGTTTTCCTGTCAGACCCTTATATTTATGTATTGTAGAGCAGCCTGACATCAGCAGCTGAAGGCTGCTGACAGACAGATTTAATCTGGCCCTTTACATGAGAGCACTGAGGAGACTTAGCCCTACCACTTCAACAGCAGAACTGCCTGGCAGTTTACATATATATGTCTGGGCATTTCTCTAATATTACATCCTTATTCTCCCTCTCTTTACCTGTCGCTGACAGCCTTCCACAATGATAAGCTTCTGCTGAGGAGATGTCCTGGCAAAGACAATTTCTGTATGGTGAAGCAGGATGTCATCCAATTGCTCACTAGTCATGTCCTTCAAATCTGAGCCATGAACCACACAAGCTTTGGCATCCCTGAAAACAAGATAAGGTATGTTTTACTCCACAATAAGTTTCTCATTACCTGTACTTGCCCCATAAAAATAAGGCTCTTCAGTGTTCTTGGGAAAGACCAACTTCTGCTATGACTAAATACTAATCCAGGCAGCCTCTGCACAGAGGTTTGATGATCAAAATTATGAGAGGCAGATGGGCAACACCAAGAAAAAGACAAAAAAACAGGATCAAGCAACCAACAAAAAACCTCATGAGCAAATTAATTCTTTCCATAGCTTTCTAAAAGGCATCAAGGCAAAGACTAGTTTTTTCCACAAATCTTAGCCTCTCTGAAAAAAAGGAACTCCTGGCTCAGGTAGTTAGCTTCCAAGGTTTCAAGAGATGCTGCTGTCTTCTGCAGGCAGTCCTTTTGCAATAGACTGATGACCATGTGACTGGTGACACATGGTTCTTCACAGAGAGTGTTCACACCATGCAAGTTCCAACTAATTTACACCCTTCGGCCACAAAAGCATGCAATGTTATATTTAGACTGGTTTGGTACCCTACATGCTGCAGCAAAATACCATCTCTTCAGCCCAGCATACCATCCCTTATAGGTCTAGGAGACTATCCACACAGCTCTTGACATCACCCAGTTTAGACAGGGAAATTCCTTCCCCACCCTTGCAGCCAGCTGCTGACCTGCTCAGTCATACAGCCCAGCCAACCCCAGCCTGCATTGCTGGGTTTTGAAGTTACCCTCAAAATC
>VXBC01008801.1:277469-462025 GCA_013399945.1 Ploceus nigricollis | reverse complement strand
ACAAAAAAAAAAACAAAACAAAAAAAAAAAACCAAACATCCCAACCAAAAAAAATACCCCAAGCAATTTCATTTCACAGGGTGTCTCTATTCACAGTTCATAAGCTACGTGGCTGTCCTCCAGCCCAAACACAGGCTGGGTCAAACTAAGCAATACAGACAGCCCAGCCATTCTGCAAACAGCCTGCTTATGCCAAAGCACATTTTCTGAGGATGCCTCAGTCCCAGCTAGGCTATGAAGGCAAGCATTAACCCTTAAGAGGAAGGAGTTCCCTTTTTACATTTTTTCTGCTCGTAGCTATGCACTAGTGTCAACTCCTCTACCTGGCATAAGTCCTGCTCCCTTTGCTCTCCTACAATCTTACTCTTAAGTACTTCCCACACACAAGACACGAACATTTAATACAATCTTGTGCATTCTTCACATAACTCAGGATACACACTGAAGAGCCACAATATGCTGAGCTAAGCAAAAAGCCAAGCTTTTCATGTGCAGGGGGGAGATGCTGAGGGATTATCCAAGGCAAGGAGAGAGGCAAATGCTGAATTCTTTGAACAGCTCTGGCCTTTCCCAGCAGACATTACCTAGGGTTGACCTGGCTGACAGGAATGTTGAGTCGAGCAGCAATATCTTCTACTGTTTCATTGCCCTCGGAGATGATGCCGACACCCTTGGCAATGGCTTTGGCTGTGATCGGGTGGTCTCCAGTAACCATGATAACCTGAAATGCAAACAGACTGCCATGAAAGCCTTGCCTGCACTGCAGAGCAATGCTGCCCAAAAGGCAGGGTCCCTTACACTGAAAAGGCCACATGTCTTTTGTTCTACTCGCAAGTCCTAGCACAGAGCAAGTCTGAGGTACAGGTAACCTGCTACCAGTATGTGAGGGACTGAGGTGGATGGAAGACAAAAAAATTGTTCATGTTGAGCTAATGGAGCCAGTTCTGGCTCCAGCCTCTGTTTCCCTCTCATTTTAGTCAGTACTGTGGCACATGCAGAACTCACCCTGAGCCAAATCATGTGCTTTGAGACACCATGCTCTCAGCACCTGCCAGGGCCCTAGCAGTTTGGAGTTTCACTCATTTTTCAGTTCATGAACACACAACCATTTGTATTTAATTTAGAAATTAAGCCTGAAGTAGTAGTAGTTAAATCCTGATCAGTTATTTCATCCACTCACATTACAGTAATACAGGAGGTCAAGGAAGCCCTTTATTTCCACAGGTATGAAGTGAGGTGATTTTCAACCCAGGAATAAATTACCTTGATCCCAGCACTTCTGCATTTGCCAACAGCATCTGGCACAGCGGCACGAGGTGGATCAATCATAGACATCAGTCCTACAAAGCAGAGTTTGTCTACAGGGAAGTTCAGGTCGTCCGTATCAAACTGGAAGCCATCAGGGAACTGATCATCAGGCAGAGCCAAGTGGCAGAATCCTGTAACACATCAAACCCACATTTACTCTGTTCCTACACATCAGGAGGCAGAGAGAGTGAACACTTACTGTTTCTGCAAACAGCCGCACAAGAATAACAGGGCAGCTTAGTCAGAGGTTTAGCCAGGGCTGTTGAGACAGGAGTCACACTCCTATTCTGATAGCTACCAGCTGTGGCTAGGTGCCCAGACACAGCCTGGTTCTTGTGCAGTGGAATAAACCCAGCAGTACTGTGTGGTCCCATGGAAGGTCCCAAATGCTTTGCTGCATTTTGATCTAGGTGACTTGGCTGCCAGGAGAGACCAGACCCTGCAGGCTGCCTTTTAGATTAAAGGCAGGACTGTCCCTACATGGATTGCTGAAGTGACCTTAATTCTATGGTTACTCTACAGGAACAGAGTGACCCTTCACTTAATCTGTGAGGACTGCATGGGAACATGAAGGACAAATCTTTTCCAATGTAATCAGGCTGGTTTTCCTTACCTAACACTCTTTCCCCAAGGCCTCCCAACTCAAGGTAGGCATTCTGAAAAGCGTCTTTCATTTCCTCATCCAGTGGTTGCTCTTTGCCATGAATAAGAATAGTGCTGCAACGATCCAAGATCCTCTCTGGAGCTCCCTTCATCACCAGCAAGTAACGGGATTCTGATGGATTTGCATTTTTGTGGATAGACAGCTAAGGGTGGAAGAAATGAATCTGTTCTATGAACATGTACTGTGAAGGACACGAGTAATCAACATCAGTGTTTTGCAACTACGGCAGCTCAGGGCCGTTTGTGATATTCTGCTCTAGTTCTCATTTACCCACACTTTAAAGAGGTTTACAAACTAAGGAATCTGTGCATTCTTTAGCATTAATGTATAACTGCAGGTGTTGTAATGACCTTTTCTGTATTCAAGTGCCACTTGTTAAGGTCACTTCCCAGCAGTTCTCGCCTACTCCCAGATTTGAGTTACTCCACACTCTGCACATTACTGCTACACAGGTTGAGAGCATGTCTGATCCTTTGTTAGCAGCTAACACCTTGGTGTCAGTGCAGCTCCTACACGTGTAACTATGGTCTGATTTATAGAGCAGTCTTCAAGCAAGTAATGGCTAGACAAGATTTGGGTGCCAGAACAAGTTTTGAGGCACACTGTGTGCAAATTTACACAAGTACTTCACACAGCAGCTCTCCTTTCAAGAGGACACCTGCTTACCTGGTACTTGTTGGTAGAGTTAAATGGTATTTCTACCACTTTGGGATACCTTTCTCTCATCTGCTTGACAGAACCACAGCACAATTCAATGCATTTCAGAAGTGCAGACTCGGAGGCATCTCCTGCCACTGCTCGCTGAGGAAAAAAGACAACTATCAAAACATACAACCAGAGAAGACTGGATATTTAAAATACATTTTACAAGTGAATTCATCACAGCCGAGTCCCAGCTTCTACATAACATTATATGAAAGCAAAGAAGAAATAATTCTATTATTTAGTACCAACAAATACTGCATTTCAGAAAGCCAGGCCTCCCATCTTGAGAGAACAGCTGTCTTCTTGTGACAAAGTCAAGAAGCCCTTTTAATGGTTTAGAGAAAGTCACATAACCAGGTACAGTCAGACCAAGTGAGGCTGGAGGGTAAACTTTGAGAAGAACTGCTGTAAGCTACTTGCCATGAAGAACAGCTAATGTGAGAAGACTGACTACATGCACACAGAAACACTTCCATGTGCTCTCCCACTCCAAGATAACACCAGCTTATCAAGCCTCTGGGAGAAATTTGATCTGTCCCTTGCCCATAAAGGTTGGCACTGGTAGAGATGGGGGTTCTCAGCCCAGGAGATCTGTATGTGCTCAATGTCCTGGTGGAGCTTCCTTTGCTGCAATTGAAACCAAGTATTTCTTGCCCTTCTGGCCTCTCTTTGTCTGTGAGCAATTTTTTTTTTCAATTCTGTACTACTTTTTGGTATCTAAAGACTTCTGAAAACTTCCCTCTCCCAAGCCTTCCTTAAACAGAAAGAACTCCAGCTCTTTAACTTCAGGTCACATTTTGTTGACTTAACATACAGTCAGAGGAGTGCTGGGGAAAAATAGTTTTTTCCATCATCTCTACTACCACTGCATCAGAACACCCTTGGGAATAAGTTTACTACACAACATGATTAATACTTGACAGATTATAAGCACTGTACAGTTAATTTCAGCCCTGGCTGGGTCACAGTTCAGAAGGAGGAATGCGAACTGGTGCTATGCCAGCATTTGCACCAGCACTGAACCAGTGAAAGCTTAAGAAGAGTTGCCAGTGAGAGCAGACTGCCTCTAGCCAGTCTCCCACAACCACTGCTCCCCCTACTCTGATGTTTACTTCTCCCAGCACCAGGTGTTTGTAGCTTTGAAGTGTACAAATGCCAGAGATACAATTCCAGGAACAGCCAGATACTGGGAAATGCCTAGGAAAGCTTTGTGGTCTTTTCTAGCCCTGTCTGAAATATCTGGCCTCCCAAACTGAGTGTAGATGGCAGTGGATGGCAGGGATTCTGCTGTGGGAAAAATGTCTTTTCAATCCCATCTCCCCTGCCCACAGCACATTTCCTCTAAGACTGCTAGACTGCAGAAAATATTAAGAGTGGCAGCTACCTCTACTGTGCAGGTTCGTGTGACCCACAGGATGTAATCTCACTACCATTATGAGAGGATGGTGGTGAGGAACAAGACCAACATTTTTTTTTGGGAACTCACCTTGAGAATTGGTACGTTTTCCTGGCCAGCCTGAAACACAGCACGGTTACAAAGACCTGCAATTCTGGACAAAGCAGTCCACGTGGCTGAGCTCTTGTCAAAGGAAGCACCTGAAAGCAGAGGAAGAACGTCAAAAAGCCACCCCTCAAGAAAGTCACATAAGCTCAAAATCCCACAGGTTTAAGAGCAAGAAACGTTTATCTCAAAAACAGGAAACCCTCAGAGCATCACTGCATCTCTTTCATTCCTCCTCCCTTCCCAGATACTTGATGAGCAGCTGATTATTTTAAGACAGCAGCCATGCAAGAGAACACCTCTGCTTGCAAGATTCCAGTAATGGCTGTATCCAGCAGCAACAGAGGGACACACTGACAAAGCCAAGGAATTCTGGACAGATAACGCTCATTCAGAGGGCCTGAGTAAGAGATGCTGGGTTCTACCTCCAGGTTGTCTCATTTTATCCATCAACCCAGGAACTGGATGAAATAGCTCCCAAAGGAACAATGCTTAAATAAAGATACTCTCTCATTCTGGCTCTTAAGCTGGCTTTAAAGGAGATGAATTGAAGAGACAGTTAACCGATAACCTAACATACTTTCCATGAAGTGAAATCTTCTAGGTTTACTCCCACTGCAGCCAAGCCAACCATTGCCAGGCCTAGGGCTTCCAAAAGATCTATTTATAGCTCATTACTTTGCATTAGTGTTAAATAAAGTGGCTTTTTTTAAGCGGTGCAGACAGGCACAGTGTTTTGGACTGGTTCAGGGCAGGGTGCAGCAGCACCACTGGAAAAATATTTATGCTAATAATGTGCTGAAAGCACAGCATTTCACAAGGTAGACAATAGCTAGGAAACTCCCGAGTTTGGTTGTATTGAACAGTTCTGGAGAGATAAGCATTTCTCTCAGTTGTACAGCACACTGAGATTTCAGATTCTTATCAACTAGGAGAGACTTCCTGCTAAAGTCTTACATTCATTGCTGGCACTATGCAAACGCAACCTGGATGTTCTGGGAAAACCCCTGTCCAAAGGCAACCATCTAGTTCCACATGGGAAGTTGCCATCTATGTCCAGCCTCAAGTAATTATTATCAGGGCCAACACTTCTGCTGTCATTACTTTCAACAGACTTAAGATTGAGCAATTTCATCAAGATACATTCTAGCAAAGATAATCAGGTACTTTGCAAATATTTCTATGTACAGGACAAACATATGGGGCTGAACATTCAAGAGGCTGAAACAGAGTAGAAAGTTTAAAAAGTAGAAATCAATTTAGATTTAAGTGAAATACACTGCTTGTGTGAAGAGTGAAAGTAATTTTCCAGCTGAAATTCAGAAAATTGTCTGAGATAATGCGATTGATTTTGAAAAAAAGTTTCAATCCTAGTAGACTATAGAAATTTTACCTATGATCCAGTTTCTAATGTAGCAACTGCCTTTGTGCTTACTATACGTAATGCCACTGTTTATGTTATTCACCTCATTATCACACTTAGATTAAATCATGAAAAAGCAGTGCTCTACCCCTCAGAACACAGGGTATAAGCCCGAAAAGTAAATGAAAAGTAGCAAACAGTAAACTTAGAATCCTGTGCTACTAGAGAACAACTAAGATTCATTTGTGAAAGCAATACTATTAATACTCAAGATGTGTGCCTTGACACTGAACAAAGTATTTGTCACTTCGAGATTCATCCAGTCACTAATCAGAAAACTGTGCTTGTGTATACTAGAAAAGGTTGTGTATGCTTGAGAACTGCTTGTGTGATAAAAAGGAGTCGAGAGTTCTCGGGGGTGCGCATGCCTTTTGAAGGGGGGATCATTCCCCCCTGCATCTGCCCAGCGCTGTAATAAACATACCAGCTTTTACAACTTTCACAAGTTGTAAAGTTTATTTCTATATATCCGCATCTCAAGGCTCAAATTTCAATGGAGTAATTCTGCACAAAAAGCAGGCTAAACACAGTTTATGATTCCTTTTAATCATGGTACAGTGCAAAGATTTCTATTTGTCATTTCAATTTTTTTATGCTCATTCTAGACTGTACGTTAGAAATCCTTGCATTGTGAACATCACTTGGACTGAAGAGCTACAAACACAGGTTCTTAGAAGTATCAGTGTCCAGGTAGGCCCAGAAAAAGCCATTTTTTAATGAAATGCCTCAAGCACAGAGAGGCTGTCTTACCACTCTGGTTCTCTGTAGTGTCAGCCTCATGGATCTGATTGTCAAACCACATGTGGGCAACTGTCATACGATTCTGTGTCAGAGTGCCTGTTTTGTCAGAACAGATGGTGGATGTGGAACCCAGGGTCTCCACGGCCTCGAGGTTCTTCACCAAGCAGTTCTTACGAGCCATACGCTTGGCTGTTAGTGTCAGACATACCTGGGGACAAGAAAGATGATGTCAAGTTAGATGCACTTATGCACTAATAACATTGCTATCCAACTCAATGTGCACATGGAATGACAACCAGCTTCCATGCCCTGCAGTGATTCCCTAACTCCTTGCTCACCCTGCCAGTGCAAAATAAACAGGAATACTTCAGCCCAGGTGCTAGGTTTAAATGACATTTTCCTCATTACAAAACCTCCAGAAAAGGCTTCAGCCTCCTACTTCTCAGCGTATTAGGAAGGAAATAACGTGCCTCAGACTAACATTTCAGTCAAAGTTACCACCTCCTAATGATAAGAGTTCTCAAAATAGGCGATGGCAAGCCACATATGAGAAGGCCCAAATTAGCTCTGGTGATAAGGCTTGCAAGTTGCTGGGGTACAAAGTGAGCAGCTCAAGCTCACTTTCTTGCTAGAGGCTCTTATCTGGTTCCAGTTCCCAACTGTTCATTCCCTGGCTTGTTTGCTACTCTGATTCCTAAGGCAGCATTGAAGCATTTTCTCCTGTCTACCACCACTCTCCATACACCTAAGAACACCTAGATATTCTCACCACCTCTTCAGGAAATCAAACTTACAAAAACCTCTGACAGATCCCAGACCAAAAGCTGGGGCTAGAGTGAAGCTTGCTCGATGCTCTACCAGTCCTTAAGGGTCGGAAGGGCTGGTGTGCATATGGGTGTAGAAACCCTGATGGTTGTAGCAGGAAAACCCCTTACTGCCACAGAAAAAGGCAGGACTTAGAACTCCTAGTCTTGCTCACTTCAGCTGAGTGATGCCAAGCCTTTGTGCAGGTCTAACTTAGGGACCCATCTTTATGAGATAAATGGCTGCAGAACTTGATGTTGATTTGGCAATTAGTTAAAATGCACTCAACTTAGAAAGCCCAACCCTACACACTCACCTTCCACTCTCTGAATGCACACTGAGATAAAGCACTCTACCTCCTTAAGGACCAAATTCAATCTTTTTTCCAACTCCACTCACCGTAACCGTTGCAAGCAGCCCTTCAGGGACATTGGCAACAATGATCCCGATGAGGAAGATAACAGCCTCCAGCCATGTGTACTCAAGGATGAGGGACAGGATGAAGAAGGAGACACCCAGGAACACAGCCACTCCAGTGATGAGGTGGATAAAGTGCTCGATCTCCATGGCAATTGGAGTTTTCCCCCCTTCCAGTCCAGAAGCCAAACTGGCAATACGGCCCATCACAGTGCGATCCCCAGTGCTAATGACAATGCCACGGGCAGTGCCTGGAAGAGAGATGGGTTTGAGAAACAAAAGCAACCACAGCTTAATATCCTGTAGGTGTGGAAGAGATGTCCTGAGTGGGCTTCAGCACAAAGACCCCATATTCAGAGCTGCAGCAGGAGTCCTGCCAGAGATGTCTGATGTTCCTGCTTTCTGCAGCAGCTGTAGTACATTATACAACTCTGCCTCATGGTTCACGTTATGTTATCTGCACTTCAACACTTTTTACTTGTAATAAAAAGGCAGGCTAGAAGACACACCACATAGCTGCTCCTCTGAAAGAAGCAAGGACAAAAAACCCAGTAGTGCTGTGGAGTCTTTACCCATTCTACAGTAGTGCAGTTGGAATGGGCAAGGACTTTGATGGGAACTTCCACCCTGCTTTTGCATTCCCACTGCTTATCTATACAGCTCAATATCATTGCTCATACTTTAGGGAAGTAGGAGACACACATACCTTCCACACAGTTGGTGGAAAAGAAGGCAATGTTCCTGGTCTCCAGTGGGTTCTCATGGGAGAAGTCTGGAGACCTGGTCTGAGGCTCTGATTCACCAGTAAGTGAGGAGTTATCCACCTACATGAAAGAGAGTACTTTGTCATACATGAGCAGACAGATGCCTACTAGGTACTTTCCCCATCCTTCTCCTCCACTCCAGCCCCTATTCACAGTAGGTAAGACTAATTAATCCTCCTTCAGAATGAAGTTTCCCAACAGACTGTCACTACTGTACCTTGCAACCATGTGCAGATATGATCCGAAGGTCAGCTGGAATTCTGTCTCCTCCTTTTACCTCCACTAGATCTCCAACTACAACACCTTCAGCATTTATGCTCATCTTCTCACCGTTTCTGACTACAAGTGCTTGCTGAAAGACAGTGAAGAAACAATCTGTGTCAAAAGCAACTCTTAAGAAAAGGCTCAAAAGATCTGAGAATCTTGAAATAGTTATGCTATGCTTCTACAAGGTTTCTACTTGTACTAAGATGTCTATATCTGATATGTGTTAAGAAAAGTAAGTTGTTTTTTTTCTTGATATTAAAGCTCCTTGTTACTAATGTGAGAGTGTAAGTTAGTTATGATCCAGATTGTCTATGAAGTAATTCAAATTTTAGTGCTTATCATACCAGTTACTGAACTCCCCAGACTACGGAGAAAGTGTCCTATGATTGTTAACAAGCTGGTGGAACCCACACATTTTCAGGAACTACCCTGGCCTATTAGCATAGCTACTTGGAGCAGTCTCACAGATCCCTCAAAATTAAGAGCTAGTAACCCACATTAACAGCCAGGCCCTTGCAAGTGGAGATGGTGTTTAAAATAATTAATACGTTTGAACTAGCTATGGCTTGCCACACATCAAGGAAATTATTTATTCCATACCTGAGGCACCAAGTTCTTGAAGGACTCCATGATCTTGGAACTTTTTGCTTCTTGGTAATAAGAGAAACAGCCAGTAATGATAACCACAGCTGCCAACACAATACCCAGGTACAGCTACAAAGAGCAGAGAAAGTGAGTCAGAGGACAATCTGCCTGAAAGGCTTCCAGTTTGTCCAAATTAATTGCCTGGCATTTAAGTGCCCCATCACAAGCACGAAGGTACTTGCAGTCTCTGTTCAGTTTGAACACAAAGGCTGTCCAAAAGCTAGTGTTAACACAAAGGAAGTTGCCTGTTCATTTCATTATGTGGAAGCACTCCAAAACATGTTAAGCTCACACGCTGAATTTCCCGTGCTAATGGGAAAAGCTTCTGGACTGAATGCTTAAAGGAAGTTAATCTGCCTTGAGCCCAAAAGGCTGCTCAGCCTGCCTTTGAGGTAAACCAGACATCTTTACTTACGTTATCATTGTTGGGCTCCTCCTCCATCAAGCTCTGTATGCCGTAAGCCAGAAAACACAGAATAGCACCAATCCACAGCAGGAGCGAGAATCCTCCAAAGAGCTGCCGACAGAACTTCACCCATTCAGGAGTGGTGGGTGGGGGGGTGAGGGCATTTGGGCCATCACGAGCCAGGATCTCAGCTGCACGTGCAGTAGTCAAACCCTACAAGAGAGGTTCCTTTTTAGGCATTGTGGCAAGACCAGCTGCAGAAAGTAGGTCTGAATTTGCTCAAGTTCTACCGCAGCAACAAGAAGCTGCTAACAGAAAATGGAGATGTGTTGTGGAACCCTGGCAGCTTTGGACAAGTGCAGGATGTGAGAGCTGAATGCCAAAACAGGAGCTACAGGATGCTGAATGCTACTTGAGGAGCCTGCAGACCATGGGCCTACAAACACAGAAGAATGGCAGGACAAGAAGGTTACAGCCACAGACTTTGAGCTCTGAGGAACAGCACAGTGCTATCCACTCTCATCAAATTATGGAACAAGTGAAAGCTGGAGGCCATAAAAGTGATGACATGTTGGAACAACCTTCCAGGAAGTTCAGCTTTCAGAAGCCAAGATCTTGGACACAAAACTGCAAATCTCTGTACTGTTTTAAAGAGCAGACTTGATGCTATATGCAATCATGCAAGAAATGCATTAAACAAAGCAAACAACAGCAAAAGTGTAAAACCACTGCAGTGCTTCTGCACTGGACTCTAAGGCAGCCTAGGACATTTGCACAACTCTTACTGCAGAAAGGCAGAATTTTAACTGGTACTAGCCATCGTTAAGTCTCTGAGCATGTGCTAGCTCTCTAGACTACATTTGCAACATAACAAACATTTGTCTTCATTATGTGCTCCTCTGGAAAAAAATAACACCAAGAATCAACTCGACCTTGAACGACTCAGAGGCAGATAACAGTGACTTTGTTAGAAGAAAAGTCACTAAAGTATTGCAGTCAAGTTGTACAGTGGGAGGATAAAAAGTATTTGTGAATTCAACAGTTCTCCCAAAGCCTGAGAAACTTAACTGGAGGAGGGGAGATTAAACACAAAAAGAAGGAAAAAAAAGGGTACCAAAATCAGACCACCCAGATCTCCCTTTGTGAAATGCTCTGAGCTGCGGCTGTTTCTTTTCAGATCAGGGCAAAGAGGGAAGGAATACAATGTTGACCTACCCGACTCAAGTCTGTTCCGTATTTACGATGAAGTTCATCAAGGCTCAGCTTGTGGTCATCCTGAAAGACAAGAAATAGTTGGAAGAGAAAAGAATTTGAGAAAAGAGCTCAGCAATTCCACCTCCCCCCTCAAGGTCCCCTATCTGTAACAGTTGGTGTGATAACAGGACTCCAGTTCATCCTCTCTGTGAAGAGAAATCTCAAACTCATTCTGGAATTCAGCACAGTCTCATCTTTAGCATTCTTGTGACTATTTGGGTACTTGAAAGCTTTTTTTGAAAAAGTCTGACTTTCTCTCAGTGCAGTCCTTACACCCCCAGCATATTCTGTGAAACCTCAGTGGGTGAGTTTTTTTGGGAGGTTGAGAGAGGAATAGAAAGAAAAGGGGTTGGGAAGGAAGGTAGGAATGTACAGAAGATTAAACCTGTAATTTCACACATTTTTAAGTAGTGTTGCTATATTAAGCACTACTTTGGGGGAAGTGTTTCTTTCCCCAAAGAGGCTTCTTTTCACAGTCTGGCTATTTTTCAGTTGGATTGAGTTGGTTCAGAGCAGTGCCTCACTTAAAAAGTTGTACTGGAGGAGCAGATGCTTTAAGTACACATCTCTACTGAACACAGAATGCAATCTTTGAGCAATATTTAGAATCCCCTCTTCCTAACAGAGGGGTCAAAAATGTTAAAGCCCAGTCTCAAACCCACGGAACAGAAACAAAATCTGCATCACCTTCAAGGACAGCAGATCTAAGCCAGATGATGCTCACAGACAGATATAGCATCATCCAGCTTTCACAGATGGAGATGGGAGACACTCCCCACAGCCTCAAACATGATTAGAAGGAATAACACTGAGGTCAGTCTGAGCAGAGGCCAGCAGTAAATGGAGCTGTACAGCCTCAACTCCTCAGCTGGAATGAAAACAGCAGTCCCACTCACATGACAGCACAATAAAGCCTGTAATGCTGCTATGCAGAGAGCGCTCGCCCGGCTGAGGAAATACATCCATACTGTGCTTTGGGTAATGCAGGCAAGCACAGACTTAAGGTTCTGTGTTAAGTGCCTTTTGAGAAGTGATGTTGCCAGGGTCTATTGTGTGCTCCTCTCAATGCTGAAACACTGACAGCACATCTGACTTGGGGACAGAGGGGAGGAGAAGGGAGATCAGCGCCTTCAGTCACACCATACTGTCAGCACAGTTTCTCCAGCTTGTTTTTCTTTTAGTCAGGTTAGGCACAGGGCTTTGGGCATAGCAAACATCCTTAAAGCTGCTCTTTCTGTGTCCTACACTCTTACCATCACAACTTCCTTTTTAAGTTCATCCATGTCCCTCTCCTTCTTCCCCTTCTTCTTTCCGCCATGCTCTGATGTAGCAGTGGGCTCATACTTGTCTCTTCCAGCCTGCAAGGGAAGACACAGCATTATTAGAAACATCGTACAGTCAAATTCCACAGTAGTAGACATGAACTATACACACAAGACTGCCAGGCAGACAAAATTATTACAGTTTATTAAAGTTGCCTACCTAAACTTTAGTAAAGCCTTTGACACTGTTTCCTACAGCTGCCTGGACAAGCCTGTGGCTTGGACAGGTGCACTGTGTGCTGGGTAAAAAACAGCTAGAGGGTTGGACCAAGAAAGTGGTGGTGAACAGAGTTACATCCAGCTGGCATCTGGCCACCAGTGGGGCTCTCCAGGCCTCAGTATTGAGGCCAGTCCTGTTTAATATCTTTATCAGTGATCCGGACAAGCAGATTGAGCGCACTCTCAGTCAGTTGGCAGATAATACTAAGCTGGGCAGGAGGGTTGATCTGCTGGAGGGCAGGAAGGCTCTGCACAGGGATCTGGACAGGCTGGATTGATGGGCCAAGACCAACAATACAAGCTTTAATAAGGCAAAGTGCTGAGTCCCGCCCTTGGGTCACAACAACCCCAGGCAGCGCTAGAGGCGGGGGGAAGAGTGGCTGGAAAGCTGCCCAGTGGAAAAGGATCTGGAGGTGCTGGTCAACAGTGGCTCCACATGAGCCAACATGCACCCAAGAAGGCCAATGGCATCCTGGCCTGTGTCAGCAACAGTGTGGCCAGCAGGACCACAGCAGTGATTGTCCCCCCGTACTCAGCACTGGTGAGGCCACACCATGAGTGCTGTGCCCAGTTCTGGGCCCCTGCCTGCAAGAAGGACATTGAGGTGCTGGAGTGCCCAGAGAAGGGCAACAGAGCTGGTGAAGGGTCTGGAGCACAAGCCTGATGAGAAGCAGCTGGGGTTGCTGAGCCTGAAGAAAAGGAGGCTCAGGGGAGACCTTATTGCTCTCTGCAACTCCCTGAAAGGAGGCTGTAGCCAGGTAGGTGCTGGTTTATTCTCCCAAGAAGCCACAGGCCAAGAAGAAATTACCTCCAGTTGTGCCAGGAGAGGTTTAGATTGGCTATTAGGAAAAACTTTTTCCACAGAAAGGGCTGTCAATCCCTAGAATACGATGCCCAGGAAACTGGTTGAGTCACCATCCCCAGCAGTATTTAAAAGATGTGTAAATGTGGCACTTGGAGAGATGGTTTAGTGGTGGACTTGGCAATGCTGCGTTAGCGGTTGGACTCAATTATTCTAATGGTCTTTTCCAACCTACATGATTCTATGAAAGTTATGCCACTACAATAAATAACAAAAATGAGCTAGTGAACAGAGAAGTCTGCTCAGTATCATATCCAATACACAGATTAGACCCAGACATTGTGCAAGCCTAGCAAGGAGGAAAGCAAGCTACACACTATTCAGGCAGTATTGACGCGTGAGCCCCAGCTCAAGCTGAAAAAGTGATGAAGAGCAGAAGAAACCAATTCCTGAGAGCATACGTATGTTTCCTTGAAGACATTAACTCCTCCCCCCCTCTCAGCCTTCCACCTCCTCTGGTGAGGAGGAGCAGCCTATCAACTGAAGATAAATAAGAGGTGGTACCTCTGGCTGGTCTGTTCTGGGGGCTAAGTTCCAACACTTTCATTCTCAGTTTGGCAAACTAGCTGGCCAGTTTACACAACAGAAATCTGCTTTCAATTTATGGCAGTTTGAGCGGCAAGAATGGTATACAAAGCAGCAGTACACTTTTGCAGATTCAATCTGTGCTTAGTCCTGCTTCCACTTCACAGAGCAGATGATTTGCTTAAAGCCTCATTACTCAGTAAGATTTTTATTCACTTTTATTATGGTTAATTCTACATGAAATTGTGCAAAGATTTAGATCTAGTCATAATGGGGTAAACAAGCATCTAAGGACAAACAAATGATGATTTAGTGCACATAAACATCACTTAAGACAATCTTCTGTTCCCTTCTGTGTGGGACCAATTACATCCCCACACTCTGCCAAGTTCTATGTGATGAGATTTTCACCTAATAAGATCCCCGAGAAGAACTTTAAGATGAAACAGCACTTTGTGGCATCAGAGTCAAATCTTTAACAAGATTAAGAAAAGGTTTCAAAGGCATTGCCTCGCTTGTTTTTTCCATGAACACCTCAAACCACGAACTGGACTCTGGAGAGCTGGATTCCTGAGAGTGACCTGGACACAGGAACTATTGTTTGGATCCAAGACCTGTCCTGATGAGCAGCTAGCACAGGAAATTATTATCTATTTCGAGAGAAGTATAAACCAAAACCAAAAGTGAAACTGCACGAAAAAGAAGGAAGATCATTACTTTTCTGAAACAACCCGTCAGTCACATCTAGACAAGGGTTTTTACTGTGCTGAGAAAGCTCTGTGCAACACTCTGCAGCCATAGTCACACATTTCACATGCACAGAAGTCTCCCTTTGCCCTGCTCAGCAAAGGCAAGCTTTGCACACCACTACGGAGCTGTGCAATGGAAACAGTTTTTAATAAGTACAGCAGAGCAAAGCTATTTGCCTCCACTGATCCAGGAAAAGGACACAGAACTCCAGAATGTCAGCATTCCTGACATTCTCTTCCCTGCACCTAAACTCCTATTTCCCTTCTTAAAAAAGTGAAAGCCACAGTACTTAAACCAGCAAGGTCCTAGCATTCCAGCATCACAGGAATTTGCCACAGGGCAATTCACAAAAAGCCACCATGAAACATCTCTTTCAGTCTCTGAAGGAAACAACTTTGACTTCTGCTGGAACTATGGCAGACAAGTCCAAACATGGCCCTGCACAAAACACATGCCTCTTGATTACTGCTTGAGATGAGAAATGATTCCTAACGAAGGTGAAGGAGCGAGTGCCATGTCTGACTACCACTCCATCACCTTCAGCTTCACCCCTTCTCCCCAGGAAAAGCTTGGCAAGCTCTTGCAGGTGATCTAAAAACCTCCTGGTTTTTTGAAACTTCTGTGAGAAATACAGTTACTCAGCTCATTGGGGGCAGTGAATAATCCAGGAATATAGGGGTGCTTAGGCTTTTTCAGCTGCAGCTGAATCAATCTACAAGTGGGCAAACATGAAAAGGTTCATTACCCTTGTTCAAGCATGATTTGCTGTAAAAAAAAAACAAACCCAAAAAACCCAGTGATCAGCTCCAGCCAGAACAAAGAGTGGATAGAGTTACTTGTTTCTCTAAGCACCCAAGTATTTGGGTCTTAATGGAGTCCATCTTACAGAGAAGCATAGCAATTCCTCAGCTTGAAAAAAAAAAAGGCACAATACTTTCAATACTTGCCCTTCTGTTGCTTTAGTACTACATCCCACCCTTACTGAAAAGGTAAGGTCAGGAAAATCAGCTTCAGCTGTTGTTAAAGGATCATTTCATGCAGAATCTGAACTTCCTGCTCCATCATTCAAATCTGAACCTGACACAGGCATCAGAGTCCAAGTCCTGCCCCTGTTCTGTGCCTCCAGGGCCATTGCCTCCCTTCCTGCAAGATGAGCCCAATCTGTTCAACAAAGGCTTGGGCTGGCTGGGCTGCCAGGGGAAGAGGTTTTCATCCCACCTCGGCACTGTAGGATTTCCCTGCTCTCCCCTTCTTTTCCTGTTATACAAAGAGAAGAAGGCCTGTGGTCCTCCACATCCACATCTTATCACGATTTAATCACATGGCCTGAACACAAAGGAAGGTCTGTCTCATCAGAAATGTCACCCCTGTTCCTTGACTTAGCCCAAGAACTGACTCATCAAAACTGCCACAGAAAAAAAAAAAACAATGCAGCTTCTTTTTTTTCCATGCAAGATTTATTTTTTTTCCACTGGCTTAAGCACAACATTTGTACACACCAGCGTAAGAAGTTTTATACATCCCCCAGAAAATCCTATTGTCTTTCGGCTACAGCTGATGATTTTCCCGCTCTGGACTAATTGAGCCATTCATGGCTGATGTTCTCAATACAAGCCATGATTGACCAGGAAACAGGAGGGGTACAAATCAGCAGACAAGCTCAGAAGTACCCTGTTCTAAGATCACCTAATCCAACAAGAAATGTCAAGTAAGAGCCAAAACAAATTATTGCAGTCTCTGGAGGCCTGGTCTGTTTTACTGCTTATGTCATTATAATCAATTGTGCAGAGAAGACAGAAAAATTACTGTCCTGCTCCTTATGAGACAGTAAATTTTTTAACCAGATGAGTCATAAAACTAACTCCACCTATTGGACTGGAAACTCAGTTCCATGACCCCATGTAATCCTAGCAAGAGATGGAACATCTTCTTTGGATCCTTCTTACTCCTTCCCAAGAACTGTGTTCAATCTCCTATCTTGAATCAAAAATTTAACCTGCATTAATTGATAGGACTCTCAGCATCTAGGACAGTACAAGGCAGTTTTTACTCAACAGCTAGTAATTGCTAATTGTGCACAGTCTGCTGCTTCCTAAATTATGAAAGGACAAGCTCTTCTCCCATGAGAAGAGATGTAAACCTAATCAGGTTTTTAATCATCGGGATAAAACAAGGACTACCAACACACCTTAAGCCCTGTCTGAGTATTGGGATAAACATCTCTACTGCTCTGGAGTTGTGTGAAAACCCAAGAGCAGAGAGGGCTTTCCAAATGTCATCACTGCACAGCTGAGCAGCCCATCCTTGGTTTTTTGGTGCTGTGCCAATTACAAAGAGTCACCTTCCTCACTTCTTTGCCTGTAATAAATAGTCACCAGAACTCCAGACATCTCTAGTAGTTGACAAACACATTAAGTTGAGTGGACTGGACCCAGTTTTCCCCTAGACTAGCTGGTGAAGGCTATCCCTTTGAAAGGCCTGGGTGAAGGATGAGCTGCAGTTTTCAGCAGGTCAGGATTGGAGTGGGTTGTACAGCTCACCTCACTTGCCAGAGACCCCTGTCCCTGTTCCCCCGTTTTTCCAGAAACACATGCTGACTAGGCCCAGTGTTTTCTCTGGCAAAAGGACTAGTGAACTGTCATAAAATAGCCATAGTAATAAAGGAATGAAGAAGATGGGGGAAGGGGAAGTTAATATATTAAGTTTTTTTTTAATTGCACCAGATAAGAACTGCTTTGATTTGCATTATTTCCCCTCAGTTGGTTCCATTATGCAATAAACCCTCCTAGTTTCTGACAGGGGAAAAAACCTTTAACTGGGGTTCAAAGAAATCCAAGCTAGCTAAGAGGTGTTTCTGCTCCACACATGGGTGCTTGATCACAGCATCCAGCTTCAAAAATCTTCACTACTGTTCCCAACAGCCTTTACACACACTTTTCTTTAGTTAGAAGATATGATCTGAATTAAGGACATCTCCTCCTCATGGCCTTTAAGGCAGAGCTGAACCTCCAGAAGCGCCCAAAACACACACCACTGACTCTGTGCTATGCCTGTGCGGCGAGGGAGATGGAGTGAAACATGCTGCTGTCTACCAACAGCTTCCAGTCAGCTCTGAACAGGAATGAAATCCAGAGTGCTTTCCTCCGCTACACACTCCCCCGTTGGATAATCTGCTTTTTGGGCTGCATAGCAGCAGCTAGCCCTCCCTTTGCCCCATTACCATTTAAAGTAAAACAGACTCAGCTTCTCCTCACAGCCACAGAGAGCAGAAACTTGTTTTCTCACACTTAGGCTCTTTTTTTTCCCTCTTCCATTCCATGCACCCATGTGAAAGACGTTTCCTTTTTGGGCACCCTAACTCAGGGCAAGCACATACTGTTCAGCGTTGCATCCACACTCTGCCTTTTTCACTGCCTCGCTCTCTCACATGCCCGTTTTTCAGGGGGTCCCCAATCATACGCACATTCTCAGCACTGAACGAGCAAATCTTGTGACTTGCTACCAGAAAGCATGAGGCAGCAGTATTATCCCTGCTGAATTATCCCTTGTGGCAGCGCTTCAGTTTCACACTAATTGCTTTATTATCCATACAACCTCCGAAATCTGAAGTGGAGCAAGACAGCTTTCTACATTGGAAAGCATCTGTACCTTCTATTAGTCCCACCAAGGCAGGTGAAGCTGCTGAAGCCTTTTGTGCTGCAGTCCTACATGTACACACAACTCAAAGGCTGCTCTGATGATTTAAACAAGATTCAGAATACTGCCCACACTGCCAGATCTCTCCTCAGTGTTTTATCTCCTAGATGAATTTCACTGTCCATACCACCTGTTGCCTACTGGACTTAAATACAACAGGTTGGGCTGCCAAGCAACAGAAGGACTTCCTTAGGAAAAGAAACCCCATACTCAGAATAAATGCTGAAAGCCCACCCCCACACTCTCCTCAACCCCGTTTTCCCCATTCAGCCATGTTCTTGCAGCTCTCCCTACTACTCATGCAGTTATGTCAACATTGCTGCTGCTGTACTGCACCGATGAGGACAATACAAAGTCAAGTCAATGTTTGAACAGCGCTCGGGAAGCACAGAACACCTGTTGGCAGGGAACATGCTACCACCACTGCCATGGCCCTGCACGGTCACCCTCTCCTCAAGCTAGCTAGAAATCTGGGAATTTTACAGGAATGTGTCTAAACCAAAAGTAAACACGAATCTACACACCTCCAACTACACAAGATACACACGGAAGCATTCGAAGGGAAAAAACAAACATCCAAGCAACAAACCCCAGAAACTGGTCTCTAGTTTTTTGACATAAAATGAAATCAGAGCAAGCCAAGAGGTGTTTCTGCTCCACACACGAGTGCTTGAGCACAACATCCCCCAAGAGCCTTCAGAAATACTTTTCTTTACTTAAAAGATACGATCCGAATTAATGACTTCTCGCTATAGTCTTATAACGGGCTATAATGTAGAAACAATGCTGATCCAGGGCAGAAACCGCTGGAGGCTTCCTGCGAGAAGTTATCGCCCCAGTGAACAGGAGACCTCAGGCGAGTCCGCCTCCCTTCTGCCACCGTCTCCCATCACAGCCTCACTGCTACCAACAGGCAAATTAGCCCTAACAACGCTGACGGCTTCCCTTCCCCCGGCCCCCCCCACGCCGGGCCCTCGTGTCTCAAGAAAAGTCTGAAGTACTCTCAGGAGCCCGGGGAGCAGCCGCGCTCCCTCCCCAGCTCCGCAAGGCCACCAGATAACACCAGCCCCGGGGGCTGCGAGCGGACGAGAGGCCCCTCGTCGGGGAGACACGGCCTCAAGGAGGAGCCGGGGGCTTTGGGACGCCCGCTCCTTGCCCCGGGCTCCGCCACGCCCTCGGCCCGGCTCTTCCTTCCCGCCGGCGGCGCCGGCCGCCCTCGCACGTTGCTGGGCGGCTCGGGCACCGGCGCCGCTCGCCAACGGCCACGGCCGCCCTCACACCCCACCCGAGTGGCCGTCCCGGCCCGGCACACACAAAGCGCAGCCCCGTCGAAGGGAAAGGGGCACCGGCCACCGTCCGGCTCCTTGAATTTCCCACTTCCCGCCCCGGCCCGGCCCCGCCGCTCACCCCCTTGCCCATGGTGCCGGGCGACTGCGCGCGGGTCAAGTGACGGGGGGCGAGGAGCGGAGCTCAGCGGCGCCACGTGTCCCGGGCGGCGCAGGTGCGGAACAATAGGAGCACCCCGGCCGGGGCTCTCCTTCCTCTTCTTTCTCCTCCTCCTCGCCTTCGCCTCGCCCCCCTCTGCCCCCGCCCGGGTCGTTCCNAGGCTCAAGGGCCCCGGTGCTCCCTTTCCACCGATGCGCTTTCTGCTGGGCATGGTCCCTGCCGTGCTGGCAACCTGCCGGAGCCTCAGCGCGCTCCGTTCCGTGGGAGATGCTCTTGCTACTGCTTCTGGTGATTCAGGACTCGGTGAAGAGTTAGGGGACAGTTTTATGTGCCCTCTGCTGCTCAGGGAGCCTGGCTAGAGAACCAAGTTTGGCTATGGTCATCCTTCCCGTATACTTCAAATTCTGTGAGAGACAGATGCAGAAATTATGACTTTGTGTTTGTTCACTTTGTTTGGTTTGGGGGTTTTCTTGCTGAAGTTTGTTGACTTTGCTTTTACTTCCGTCTAGATTTTCTGGTAAAGAAAATGAGCTGATGCTCTTTTTTATTTTCAACGGCTTAGTAGAAGCCCTGGAACCCTGTATAAACTTGGAAATGAGAAAGTGTTTCAGGAGGCTTCACCTGCTGATGGTCCCAAAAATAGCTGTGAACTTTCTTGGGAAGGAGGAACATAGTTAGAGCACTTCCCTGCTTAGCATGGCTTGAAACCCTTCCACAGGAGAAGAGAATTGAATTCAAGCTTTAAACATCCTGCACAAAGAGCTTGCTCATCAAACTGCCCATGGAACCACGGTCTGGTTAGGGGAATATGTGCCACTGCAATCATCATGTTTATTTAACAATCAGTGGTGGGGCTTGGCCCTGTCACTTCTCCCTAGAGCAGCTTTTAGAGCTTCTGATGGATCTGCTCTTTGCAGATGTGGGGGATGCTCCATCATTGTGACTCCAGCTGGACTTAGAAACATCTTGACCGCTCAGTTCTGAGGTGCTTCTGCAACAGAACATACCGAACATGAAAGCAAAAACTAGCAGTGAGATTAGATGCAATTTTAGACAGCAGGCCAGTATTTCACAGACAATTTTAGTTGTCTGCATAAGCTCCGTATTGGAGCCTCTCATGGTCGTTATTAGATGTTGCACTGAGTTGACAGACTGGGAGGCTGAAGCTTTTGGTTTACCTAGAAAATACCTGGACAGCTGTCTCCCTACCAAGCTGCACCAGCCCAGCCCTGAGGTGACACTCAGATAGCTTTCCTTACTTACCCTTGAGATTTTCTTCTGAAATTTCCCAGGAAAGGCTTGGCTCTTGTCTGTGGGTGGGGAGAAGGGGATAAGCATTAGGAACTGGGTCAAAATTCCAGTGCCTGCAATCACCTATTGGTTTCGTTTTCACTCCTTAAAAGCAATTTACTCCTGAACAGCAATGCACTGTACCAAACTTGGCTTTCTTTCTATGGGGCAGTGAAGAAGCATCATCAGGAGGACACTAAAAGAAGACCTCCAGACCACTTCTGCACTATATTGCCCCTTGAAGTGCTACCTAACCAGTGTAGTTGATTTGGCACACTATCAGTTTGACCCATCTTTTCCTTGGGGTAGTTGATGCATTGTCATTTCTGCATCATGCGAAACTGTAGCATGCAGCTGTGGTGCTGTAAACCTGGATTAATGTCTCAGTGTCACTATCAGGGTTTTAAACAGAGAACAAATCCATACAGATCAAAAGAAATTTTATTACATCAAACCAAGCAGGGATTGTAATATTCTGTATTGGAAATGCTTGTGTTCTCTTTCCGTAATAGGTATCAGTGAGATTAGCTTAAGAAAAATCAGGAGAGCTCTGTTTTCAGTATCTACAAGCAATTACAAACTCTTTGAGACCTTGGCAGGGTGACTGAGAGAAGCAGAGATAACATACAGGGAACTTCACTCCTGCCAGCACATGAAATCTCAGTCAGGCTCTGATACCTGAAAATTCCTGCTCTTTGGCTTGTGTGTCCCAGTCCAGGTCATCCCAGGAGTAATCTTGAGTCGTTACCTTGCGGATCTGGAACCATGCATCGTTTTCCCCTCAGACAGCAGCTGTGGTGTGGCTGTGGGCTGCTGCACAGCAGTTGGATTTTAAGGGTAGGTAGCATGGGATGCACTGCAAAGGAGAAGGATGAGCCTTAGCTAAGCAGTGCAGAGCATTATGTGAATGCCTGCTGCTGTGGACATCACAAGGCCCTCCTGCCACATTTTTTACTTTGAGAAGCACGGATTGTTTTACAGCAGGGAGTTTTATTATGGCCATTTTCAGAACAGGAGAACAGTCATAGTGAGGGAAGGCCGGCATGCAGAAAAGCTTTAGCAAGTTCCAGTTAAGAGTCCAAGGGTCTGAAAGCCCTTTGCTCCTGCTGCTAGATATGACAGCTTGCTCTCAAACATATTCCTTCTTCCAGTAATAGACTCTGTGTAGCTTGACACAGAGAAGCAAATTGTCTTTACCCCTTCACAACTGCCACAGCCTAGGGCTGCATTTGCTGGGAAAACTAGGATCCCAGCAGTGGATAGTCCCCAGAATAGGAAAGAATGCCATCTCTCATCTGTTTTTTCTTTCAGTGACATGTCCACCACAAGTTCTCTGTCAGTGTGGTTCAGAGACGTGGTCAAAAGGGGTTCATGCTTTTTTGAAGACCACTCCCGTTCAGAGAGGAAACAGAGATTACAAGGTGTATGAAACAGTATTTCTATCAACCTTCCATATGTAATTACAGGCCTCCCTATCCTCTGCTGTCTTGTCCCCTGCTTTTAATGAGATCATTTTAAGGCATAAGGCAGTGAGTCCATTAAAAGGGGGGGCAGGGGGAAAAATATCTAACTATGGGGTGAGCAAAGATCAAGATCCACTATACCCTGTCAGGCTTGGCTAAGCTTCCAGCATATTTTTTATTTCCCCCTGGCTGAGACATACAAACATTTTGCATTTTTGACAGTATTTAGTATTTTTCTGAAGTCTTCCAAGTCATTCAAATAGTGGTGCAAAAACATGAGAAAGGTTCCTCAAAGGCCCAGTGAAGATGAGGGCTCTAGCCTCTACCACTGCATATAAATAGATTCACCTTCCTTTAGAGCGATGGTGTCACGGAGTGCAGAGGCAAAGGGCACAAATACACAACATTCCCGTCATTTCAAGTGCCTCAGTGCTATGCCTGTACAAAATTCCTGTGCACTTGGCACTTCCGTAAGTGGGAACTCTGGCCGCTCAGCCTTTCTCTGTACTAAGCTCAAAGTCCCTCAGCCTGAGAAGTTAAAAACTGTGGATCTTTTGTGTTTTCCCAGAGAGGAGGTGGATGGAGGCTTACAAGAGTCATGCAGTGAATCAGATCAATGTGTGGGATTTAGGGGAACGTGGTTCCTGTCTGATTGCTAGGAGATGGGGTTTTACTTCTGGTTCACAGATCCCCAAAGACTACTTGGAGGGGGGCGATGCTGTGAGAGCACAGGAAAAAAAGACATTGCCTGTAGATTGAAATACACAATTCAAGGATTTGTGCTTAGGAATCCACAAACCAAAAAAAAAAAAAAAAAAAGAAAAGAAAGGATTAATATCTTGCTCTGAACAAATCTGTAACATGCATTTAACTGACACTTCTTTTTTAAAGCCCATACTCATAATCTATCATTCCAGTTTTAGTCACCAACACTGTTATTAATTCACCCTACTTTGCCAGTGAGTTATCTGGGAGATAAAGCACCTTTGAAATCCCTAGACTCCCTGGAACCACAGTGTATATCTGTGTGTGCACTTTGCCATTCCAGAGCAGATAAACTGAGTTCCATGTAACTTATGCCTGCTCTGGAAATCATTTGAGCACTAGTAGCTGTATGGGAATAAATCAAAGAGAGCATAAGGTTTAGCCAAAAATGTCTGCTTTTTTTTTTTTCTTTTTTTTTTTTTTTTTTTTTTTTTCCCCTTTTGAGTCTGATACACTCTGNTTTCATTTTCTTCCCATTTGCACCTGCCTGTATTCCATGGCAGGGAGGTGGTTGCATCTAAGTATAGACAAGCTGGTGAAAAATGCCAGATTTTCTTTTCAATCCATACTTTGACTGTTTTCTGCCTAACTGAGACGACAAGTGGGTGTGTTGATAAGTAAAAGGGAGTTGAAGATTCTTGCTGTAGGGTGGACAAGGAGAAGAAAATAAAGTATGTGTTGCCATACTAGAAACAGCTCTCTTTGGCATTTTACTATCTATGGAAATATTTTCAAATATACAAAAGGCACAGATAATGTTCTACTGAAAATTTTTGTTAGAAAAAGATGATGTTTCTAAGGAGAAACACCCTGAACTCAGGATGTGCCCAAGTCCAAGCTCTGCTGTCTCCATCTGCCTGTGGTGCAGCCTTCAGCCACAGCATGCTGCTGCATCCAGCATTTCAGGTGAAACACTGCTCAGCAAAAGCTTTCATGGACTGAGGTTTGTGTTCACCTGCCATAATGCTTAATTTTCCAAGGCTGGTGTTCTCTGGGTTGGAGAGACCCTTTCAGCAGGACAGCCTGAGGTGTTGGAATGAGGAGAGCAGCCTGACAGGGACCCTTGCTGGATGCAGCCTCAGAGGCTGAGGTCAGCACGGAGCTCACTGCCTTACGTGGGGACTGATGGCCAAGTAAGGGTGATGGCACAATATTAAGACCCTTCTAATACCTGATCTGGCCTATTGGAGGCTGTGCCTCACTTGCCCACACCTTATGCAGCCAATAAGGGTACTAAAGCTCGGTGTTCCTGGTAGGAAAAGAGGATACTGGCTGGAACTTGTTGATCTGAAATAGCCTGAATGTGACAAGTTTCTAAGCAAGCTACATAAGCCATCAAATTGACAGGGTGCTGGGGGAGAACTGAGAATATTCTTCCCAGCATGACAGGGATGGATTTTCTGGAGGTGGCTACTTCTTTTCCCGTACAAATGATTACTTTAAGATAATAAAAAATGAACAATATGAGTTTGGGCACCTAAGGCCTTAAATAGCCATATCCTTAATTTTAATTTAAGTCTGCTTCCATGAATAAAATATTTGATATTGTTCACTAGACAACTGAGTTCTGCACAAGATGTTCAGTTTGGCCCCAGTTCATCAAAACACTTAAGTGCTTTGCTGAATCAGGGACCTGCCTCTCATTAGAGCAGGCACTTTTTATTCAAGGAAGGAGAGAGAGCATGGTGCAACCTTACCTCACTGTGTGGGCTCTCTGGATGAGTGTTGCACACAGTAATTCCTTATGGATTAGGATCCTGTTTTTAAGGCCCAGACTCCCACTCTGGATCTTCCACCAGACACATTTTTCAGCTGGTTATCAAACTGTCATGGCACTGCTTGAGCTTTGGGAAGGCACTGCTTGTTGAACACTGATTTGTTGCAGGTTTTCTTTCCCTGAACCAGGGAAATTCTGTACAGCCTCAGGATAAGAGAGAAATATTTGATAGTATTGGGCTCTGAAATGGAGTCACTTGTTATGCAAGTTCACTTTTATAAGAATCCAGCCCCCATTAAGATTTTTGCAGAAGTAACAAAGTCAAGTATTGTGATGAAGCAAATACTGCAGAGCAGATATTTTAGTTGTGCCTGAAGTGTAATTGTCGACAAAGCACCATATGGTAAGAAGAAACCAAAGTGCTAAAAGTTGTATCCCCCAGGTATGTGCCTCAATAAGAAAGAGGGAGGGTAATCTCATCATTCAGGAGTCTGAGACTGCCTGGATGTTCCCAAAACATCCATCAGCATTTGCAGGGCAAAAGCTTTGTCTCACCACCACAATCCCCTGGCCTTTCCTTTTGCTGCCCTGGCACTTCCCATCTCTCCCAGCAGCTATGTGGGCTCAAGTGCTATGGACAAACATTGAAACAGGTTGGAGAACCGGTCCCACTCGAAAAAAACATGCAGAAAGCATCCCCCTTTTTTTTTTTCTTCCATGTAGTCTTTTATTTGGAAATCTGCTCTTACACCAGACCCACACAAACGGCACTGCCAGCACAAGGCAGCATTGTCGTAGACTGGTATTGCCACCACAGTGTGGGAGCCAGGAGCCCCCAGCTTTGCTGGTAATCAGCTATAGTTCCTACAGCTTATAATGGCCAAGTCTTTCACTGTTACAAAAAGCATCCTGCCCACCTGGAATTGCTAAGGGAATGCTCTTGTCTTCCTGAGGAACAGAGGCAGGGCCTCAAGTAGGATCCCCCTGGCATCCTGCAGAAGTGACAGAGTTGGGGAAGAGGCTGTGAAACACACAAGTCTCACTCCACACTGGGTTTGGGACATTCTGAGTATGGTCCTAATCCCTGACACTCAGAAGTACTCCTTACTCCTGGAATTTATGTGCAGATAAATTGGTTGTCGTCTTAGCTGAGATGCACAAGAATCTAGGAAAGAGCAGGAATGTCACCTACACCAGCCAGAGCCAGCCAGGTTGGTGGTTAGAAGGTGCAGGCTCACAGTAGTTCTCCTACACTGTGTTTGCAGAGAGAGTTTTGTACCCTGGGAAACACGAAGCCCATTTGCATGATTGATGTTTAAATACAGGGCTACTTGAGGACAATGTAACTTGGGGAAAAGGATGATTAAAAAAAGGTTTTGAAATGGACAAGATAGCTCCATAAAATCTTCCACTGCCTGAGATGGAAAGCCAGGAAAAATAAGCTTCACCAACAAATACATTTAATTCCAGCTCTTGTGGTGGGAAAGTAAAACAAGAGAACTGCCAGAACAGTAGGTTGCAGTCCATGGCATGAGTGCATTGGTATCATTATAGTCTTGACATGAGCAGTTACCCTTATTAGGAAGTGCATATTCAGCAGCAAAATTGTTCTGTGAAGATGGGCTGTAGCCCAAGGATGTTCCCAATACTTACTGCTCAGAGCAACTCAAATAGGCATGAGCAAGCAAAACACTGACCAGCTATAGATTTTTTGCTTCAAGTCTTCCTTAGAATTTTAATTCTGTAACAATTTAATTCTGTAATAAGTCCTGTTTGCAGAAAATCTTTCTCCTCAAGGTTTTTAAAACCTCCCTGTTTGCACTCATCACTGTTCTGGGGCAAAAGAAAAGAGCTGCTTATCAACAAAATGTAATATTACCCCATGGAAAAAAGTAAGAAAATTAATTAGAAGAAGAGAATTGCTGAGTGAGAGAGAGAACTCAGATGACAGGCATAGTTGACAAGGTCACTGGCTTTTACAATGGCGTCATTTAAAAAATGTTGTGCCTACATGTTCAGAATCCAAACAAGAGACCTTAAAAAGTAGCCTCAACTAGTGGTAATTGAGAAGGAACCTGCATAAACCTGCAGTTTCACCTTGCTGTGGATCTGTAAAAATTAGAGCAAAGTCCTAGCAAGTGTTGTCTCTATTGCTGCTTACTCTGCATAAAGACCAGAGGACACAGAGGTTCTCACACTTTAATCACCTTCAGCATGTGTTGCAAAGAGAGGTTTGAATGGGCCATGGGCACTGGTGTATGACACACTCCCAGGAGCACGGCTGGACACTGCTAACCCAGCACCCCTTCCTGGCCATGGCTGAGCACGGCCATGGCCCGACTGCAGAGCAGAGCAGAGTTCATTGCCTTTCCAAAAGTTCCTGCAGAGCAGTGATGGCCCAGGCTAAAACCAGAGAAGGACCTGCGTTATCTCCTCTGGACGTGCAGGTCACATAGTCCGTGTTGGCAGGGCAGAGCCAGGTGCCAAGGGCAAGCTCTGGCGAGGATGCTGCTCCATTGCTTCCTCCACCCTCTCTGGCCTTGGGGGGCTTTGCAGGCCAAGGGGATTTACAGCCCTGTGCTGAGATGGCTACAAGGCTACTCCAAGTGACATATCCTGATATGCTGGTGAGTTATAACTTTCAGGCTGCTCCAGGCACTCCCCTGCACCATCAAGGCACCTCAGCGGTCCCTCTGTGCATCTGAGGGGAACAGGGTGGCAAGTCCTTTCTTTTGGGGCCGCCCATTGTGCCAGGCAGACTATCATGCAGATGTCACACTCCTCTGGCTGCCCTAGATAAGAGTTGCACATAGACCAGAGGCAGTGGTAGCTCTGTCTGAGGCATTACACCCAGATTAGGAGAAATTGGTCCTGTGTTTGATCAAATTAGCAAAAGTACAAACTGGCAGCTGATAGAGGCACATACCACGCACATGGGAACAAATTATTGCCAGGGAAGATCATGTGGGTTATAATGCATCCATGCCTGTGGCTGCCCAAGGCTGAGGACAGGATGCTGCCCATTTGCCATGAGTAAGAAGTGCAGTGGTACACCCTTCTGAGACCTCCCTTGTGCTCTCCTAGCTGCTTTGATGCACTGCATTAGCCACTCGTGGATTTACCCAGCTGGCAAACTGACTCTCCAGTTGTAGTCCCATACTAAAAGCTCCATCATGTCATTGTCTACATAGTACAGGAGGGAGAGAGAAACACAGTGCAAAGGGGCCAGGGTTGAATGTGTGCTATTTCCAAACTCATTCGAGAGCACCTCTCCAAGAGCAACTCATTCCATTGATATCCACCACTGATCCTAGAGTGAGGTGTCACCCTGGAAGACCCCATGTTTCCCCACTAACTTGGGCCCTGTTCAAAGACCTAAACTTTTCAATAAGCTAAAGTTAGAGGCAGTGAATTGCACAAAATCTTGTCTTGGCTCAGCTCTTTGGAAAGTTCATGGGGAAGATCTGCCCATGTTCTGATTAGGATCACACAGTTCCAGGCAAACCTGAAAGCCCAGCCTCTCTTTAGTGGGATATCATCAGCTCCTCACCAGAATGTTGATGCTTCTTTTCGATGTCCTTCTGGCACTGGCTGCTTTTGGGCAAGTGCAGATTTCCTTTCATGATACACATATGTGTACCAGGACCTTAACTGTTATGTTAACAGCACCTGAAATTGTGGTAAATCTGCTGACTCGGAGCTTGGGTTTTCCCCTGATGAAGTGCGAGATGTCTACCCCTGTGCTTTGCTCCAGGCGCTCTCTTGTTGTCCGCTTTGTTCTTTCCCACAGGCTGCTGAAAAAGCAGCATTCCCTGGGGCCACAGCGTTAACATCTAGCACTCCAAGAGGCAATTACAGTGGAGACGGCAGAGCGGGGGAGCAGCTCTGAGGAAGAGCCTGTCCCAGGGGGACGTGCTTTGCTCCCCCCATGACACTGCTCTGCACAGTGCACAGGTATCTGCCAAGTACATGCAGTACAGCAGCCCAGTTCCCCGTCCCCTGGTGTGGCTTTTTTAATGATTATGTGGTATTTAGATACATGTAGACCTTGGCTTGCCAGCACATAGCTATTGTCTGCATGGGCATGTCCTCAAGAAATGATGCAAAAGGCCCATTATGGTTAGTGATAGACCTGGGCTGGATAATTGAGATCCACCCTTAAGCTTCAAGATCTTCTGATCTAGTGCTCAAATACAGCAGATTCCTCTCTTGCAGAAAAAAGAAGAAAAAAAAAAAACAACCCCAAAAAAACCGAACAACCCAATACCCCAACCCCCAACGAAACCCAACATTTTCAAAGCTGAATTTTCTCACTTCTAAAAAGCCTGAGGAATTTATTTTGGTTTGAGGGCTGTGTCAGAGTTCAGATCTTGTTCTCTTATATATATATGAATGTTCAGATGGACTGCTGGATGCTTTATCTTGTTTCAAGCCTGGTCTCCACTTAAATTGGAAATGTTTAGTGGGAGAGGATAATCATGAGTTCAGTGAATATCTGGGAAAATTAATTTTAAGGCATGTCTGTAACAGGCTTTTTTGTGCCAGAATAACAATATTGTTAAGGAACAGCTCTTTTTTTCATCTTTTTTTTTTTCCTTTGGCAGAGAAATTGAAATTTCCATAATGACAAGAACCTTAGTGCAATGCAGTTGAATCCACTTAAAAGTCTTTTTGCCAATATGTAATCATTTTTGTTTCACTTATCAAAATCAGCTAAACCAAGAGAACTCTCTTGTGACAGCAAAAGCAGTACTCCCACAAGGAAGGTTTGCTTGGATAGCTTTTCCAGAATACTTATACCTGGAAATTTTAAGACTAAGACATCACTGAATACATAGAAATATATATATATTGCAAAGAGGTGGTGAAGAAAACAGCCTGAGTAATCTCCAGTCTATCCCAATGGACAGATGAGAAAGCTTCCAGTTCCTACATAAACAGAGGGAGCTTCCTGTCTCTTATTTATGCCCCAATGGGTAGGAAGACAACAGTAACAAACACTGCCAGCCTTGCCTTCATTCTTTGAAGCTTATTTCCTTACAGTGTGCACACAAACCTCTCCAAGGGTATTGCCTAACTCACCAGACAGCCTCCCCGAGGTATGTTCTTAAGAGCTAATGCATGTCACACCCATGCAATCCTCTTTTCCTGCATCTCCAGGCAAGGGCTCGAACAGCCCATAAAAATATGCAAATCATTCTCTGAGTGTTGTAACCAACGCATAAAAGAAAGTATTTCCTTGCCCCGAGGAAGTCAACAGCAATAAAGAGATGGAAAAGACTGGGGAAGATCTAGGGGGAGTCAGTTCTTCTCTAGCTGAAATAACAGGGGTCTGACCCAGAATATTGTGTGCAGTTTTGGTCGCTGCAATAAAGGGACACGGAGCTCTTCTCTGTGGTGGGATTGACAGGGCCCGAGGGAATGGCCTGAAGCTGAGTCAGGGCAGGTTTAGGTTGGATATTTGGAAAAGGTTCTTTACCCTGAAGGTGACTGAGCACTGGAACAGGCTCCCCAGGGAAGTGATCACAGCACCAAGCCTGACAGAGTTCAAGAAGCGTTTGGACAATGCTCTTGGGCATTTGGTGTGGTTGTTGGGGATGGTCGTCTGCAGGGCCAGGAGCTGGACTCCATGATCCTTGTGGGTCCCTTCCAACCCAGCATATTGTGTGATTCCATGAAGCTGGGTGAGGGAGAAGCCAAAACCTCCACACTGGCCAGCAGGACTGGTCAATGGGGCGAGGGTTCCCCTCGTGGCTGAGTCCACCCCGAGCTGAGCAGCTGTGGTGGCCCTTGGAGGAGCTCGGGCTGCTGCTGACTGCCAGGACTGGGATGGCTCAGCACTGCACCTGCCTAGCATCTGTCCCCCAGCTTGAGCTTGTCTGGCTCTCCTGGCCATCAGGGAGGGAGCTTAGAGAAATCTGTGGCTTCTGGCAGCTGATGTAGTGCCCTGGGCACTGCAGAAAAACATTATTTCTGCTGACTGACCGAAGGAGCTGTGATGGGCATGGAGGGGATTGCTTGCAAGTGGTTGGTGCTCTGCTGCTGGCCTTTATAGGCTGGACCTATTGCAGAAAGGGCCTTTCAAATGTTACAATTACTTTAAAAATCTTGCTTAACAGCTTGAAGAGATAGCCTTTATCCTCTTCCTTAACTTTTGGGGCAACATTTTCCAGGGATACTACAAACTCAAACCATGGGCTTCCTGATGTAGGCTGAATGTATAGAGGAAGAAGCTGGCATTAAAAAAATTGGAGCAGTACCACCTCCCAGAGAACCACACCAGAGAAGTTTTTGCAAACCTAATCACCTGCTCCTAAAGGGAGTCACTCAACCAGCTCCTCTCAAGCCAAAGCACTGAACACTTAAACAACAATTGAGATGTTGGCTGAATTAGGAAAAGCTTTTTAAATCTATATTGACCAATGCAGTTGAAAAGGGAGGTTTATTGTTGCAAGTGTATATACTATAAATAAGGGGGTTATTTGGTGTTCTGAGAGTTGCGTAACAGATTGTTTTATGTGATCTTTCAAGCAATGATTTTAGCATGAGTGAGGTGGGTGGTTCTCTGAGGTATAGGATTTCACCAGTATGCTAAGACTTTTGGGAGAGCTTCCACCCTAAGAAAGACATGATTTGTCTTTCTGAAGAAAGACATGATTTGTCCTGAATCCCAGGATTTGTCATGCTGGGGTTTTTACCTCTCCCAGGAGACAGAGAACAGGCATAGTGATAAAAGGGCATAACCCCCTGGAAGAAAAGAAAAAAAATTGTGAGGGTAAAAGAGGAGAGATATTTTTTTATTGCTTTTCCAATCAGGGAGTTGGCTCTTCACTTCAGTTTTGGAAATAACTTTTTGTTAATATTGCCAACACAGGCGGCAGTGGGGGGGGTCAGCTAGATTCTAGCAGCACTCCCAGAGTCCTTGACAGCAAAACACAGGTGCCTTCGTGCTCTGTGGACATCCAGCAATCCTGAAATCAGCCTATAATATGGCAAGGAAGAAAAAAAAGGTCACAGAACAAGGAAGGGTGTGTGATCAGATATGGGGAGGGTGCCACCAGGCAGGGTGCCATGAGGCAGGTGTGGCAAGCTAGAATACAGGCAAAAGATGGCAGCTCCCTTTCTTCACCTGAAGGTCTTCAGGACTGCAGAGGGACCTGGCCATGACTGGTATTCAATCTTGTGCTGTTAACTCTTTAAATTTCCACTCTCCAGTTATGCCATGTGGAGGCTATTTTCTCTGCTCAGAAACAAGGCAGTAGATTGCAAAATGTCTCTTGCAGATGCAATGCCATTAGGAAATGTAATGGTCAGGGAAGGCCAGGGTGGAAAACAACCATGGAAGTGGATGCAGGTTACACCTCTGGTTCCTGTTTTGCACACAGTGCTTGTGTCTCTGTTGATGCAGGATTATTTTTTGTTTGTCTGATGTGGTTGGGGCAGGAAAGCCAAGCTCCTTGCCGTCAGTCCATCTGAGTTAATGAGTATGGACTGGGTTTGCCTCTATAAAAAAGAATGCCTTGAAGGAACACTGTAGTGTAATAAAAAAAGGTAATCCAACTACTGCACCTAATTTTGTGCTTAGCACTGTGTAGCTGCAATGTTACTCACTCTTGCTAGACCTTTACATCAGTTGGATTGCAAGACTAGATTTCTACCCAACATCTGAAAGAAAAAGAAAAGTTTGATCCAAAGGGTAGGGTTTAGGCCTGAACTGTGAAGGAGATCAGCTGTAAACTTCACAGGCATTGCCCTGCTTCTAGCCATACTTAAGTCTCAAACACCATGTACTAATTGATGAGGATTCATCACAGAGCCTAGGAAACTCCAGCTATATCCTAAGTGGAAAACTGTAGTTCCCCACTGCACCATGCTCTCCTGTGCAAGGTGCCCTCCACATTTTCTCCTGCAGTTTAGCCCTGAGATCTCTGGCTGTTGTCACCCAGCCTCACCCACGAAATGAAGGGGATGCTGATTGAATGCATTCCTAAAAGCCTTCTTCCAAAAAGGCCATGGGCCATGCCCAATTGCCTCACCGATTAGCTCATGGTGATCTAAGCCTCCCGTTGCTCTGAGACAGGATCCAGGATACCTCACCCTCCCCCGACTGTGGAGACAGGTTTTAAAGACCGATGAGTGGCAGCCCAGCAGCACTGTCTGTGGGTACTTACTGGAAGACTAGCAATCCTTAAAAACTTGAAAATATTGCCCCTATGCCTACCATAAATCACCTTTATTGTAAATCAAGTCAGGCCTGCCTTGCATCCATGCACATGGAGAATAATGCATCACAACATTTACAGTTGTGCCTAGAGGAAAAACATGACAGAGTCTACCACATCTTCCTCGGAGGTCATGTTTTCTGAGCCCTCTGCCCAGCTTGCTAATTCCTCTTAAAATTTTTCCTCCCCTCTCCAAGCCTTTATCCTGATATAGTGCAAACGTAAGTCTGAATCTTGGCCCCTACATAAAACTTGCTGTGGCCCTAAATGAATAATTTCCCTGGTGAGAGAATAGAAACCAAATCAAAGAGGATACTTGTCACTGGGTAATTACTTCATAGAGTCTTTTTCTAAAAAAGACTGAGCCAAAATCCTGCCTTTATCCATCCCTGAACTCTAGATAAACTCACAGTTGAAATGCACACATGGGCCCATAAGCAGAGCCTGACCCACATTAATTCCTGAGCAAGACATTAATAATGCACAAGAATTAGAAACTTGGGACACTCAGCTTGATTTACCAAAAGGTCATGTCCACAGATTGAGTTGCAGGTCTCAGCACCAAGGCCTGCGTGACTTCTCTATGACAGCAGAGGTGGAGGAGCCTTTCCAGGTGGCATTCCTTTTCCCTGTCCCACCAGCAAGGACAGCAGAAGGCATGGTGTGCATTACTGCTCTGGGTTTCAGCACATCTACCTGTGGTAACTGGAGAAGCCGTGGCAGAGCATGAAGAAGGCAAACTGAAACCGATCCAATAAACGTGCAGTCCACCAGCCTGTCCTGTTGCAAATCCCACTGAGAGGATGTCGGTACTGCTGTGTCAGAGATTATGGAAGATAGGGCCTTTCACGTTTTATAATTATAAATACAAAAATAAATGCAAAAGAAATAATTATGTGTCCCTGTCAGAGTAACTGAGAACCTGAGAGGGCATGTGTAAGAAAGTCACAGCAAGAGCTGAATCTCACAGGGAGCAGCCTGACCTCTGAAGTTTAGCAACCAGGAGGAAGACTCACACATCTGGAGTGCCAGGTAATACACAGAGGAGGCCACTCCTATCAAGCAGCCAGTGTGGATCTCAGCTGCCAGGAGGCTTTGCCTGCCTCGAATGCATCTGTGCCTTTATCTCCTGGGACAGGGAGGAGGGAGTTAACAGTCTTGTAGCTTCCTACCCCAGCCTGAAGGCACAGGACGTGCCTAGGCAGAGAGGAGGTGTGGATTGATGGGCCCTCAGGCTGCACACAGAAAGGGAGGGTTGCAGGGTGTCTGGGGTGACCTGTGGAAGCAGAGGGTTCTCAGGCTGCACACAGCAGCACTGGTGCAGCTGCATTTTGTACCACAGCGATAAAAGCCACCCTAGGTGCGCAGGCAAAGCAGACTGGGCTGGTGATGTTTGGAGAAAGCAATAGCTGCAAGGCATCCTGCTTGTCTGAGCTCTGTGTCCTTCCAACCCTGGCTGTGCTGGCAAAGGGCATGGAGCCACCAGGAACATGTGATACCTTGCAACTGTGCCCCCGCTCCAGGAGCTGGGGCACTTGGTACTCCACTCAGTGTGCAGGTGTCTGCATCAGCACCTTCTCGGAGGGCTTCTGGCCAGCCTGCCACATCCCCAGGTGCTCAGGGCTCAACTCCATCCTCCAGAGCTGGGTGTGCCTCAAGCCTTGCACAGGGCTTGTGAAATCCACATCTCTGCACTGCTCTGTCTCTCCAGCTGTGCTACGGGGCTGTCAGAAGTGCTCCCAGTGCTGGAGCTTATCTCTAATTCCCAGTGCCTCTTAGCTCTGTGCCCCTTAATCAGAAAAAGCCACAGGTGCTCAGAAGGAGTCTGCTGCCAGGGCTGACCTGGGGCCCATCCCACAGGGAACTTGCTGGAGGAGAGGGAAGGGTGGACCCTGAACAGTGACCTGACACAGGGGGATGGAGTGAGGGGCTGCCCCTCATGCTTGCTAGCACTGGGGCTTCACTGAGGGGCTGCTCTGTTTGTATAATCCATCCCTGGCAGAGTTGCTCTGGGAGCTGTGGTTCTCCAATTGCCCATCGCATGGGCTGCATCCTCTCAAAGTGTGCCTCCTGCCCCCTTCACAACACACCAAAGCAATGAGGCGAGAAACAGATACGGATGAGACTCCTAAAGTCCCTCATCTGGGGTGCCTGAAAAGCAGTACCCAGATGGCAACTCCTGCTGCTGAGATGGGAGTTTTGTCTGACTTCTGTATTTGCTCCTGTTCTCCTCTGCTTTACCTGTTCTCTGCCTCTTCATATGACAAGGGTCAGTCTCCTTATTCTCCCTAAGTCGGGCAAATGTCCAGCTGAGCATGGAGAGGGAGAAAGGAAAAGACATTATTAGCAGCCTTGGAATAGCATATAAATCATCTGTATCCATTGCTCAGCTCCACCACGGGGATTTGGAATGGATTGACACTGTTTTCCCACTTGTAAAAGAGAGATAATCTGTCTTCCTAAAACTGTTGCTGGGAGAAAGTTTGGCTTTGCTCATTACACCCTTTGAGGTTGTTAAAGAGCAGGCTAGCTGGTCTATCATCCAGCTGGAAGGCATTCTGTGACTTGAAATACAACAGCTCGTTGCAGGGGGGAGGATCATAAATTCCACAGGGCACCAGATAAACTGGAGGAGGTGAAAACACAAAGGGGCAGTTGAATTCAAATCCCTTTCCCCCCACCCCATCCTCTGCCTCCTTCCTCCCACCTTTGCCATGCCAACACAACAATAACGTTGACAGCCCTCTCCATCACTGCTGGGGGCTAAAGCAGCTCTGCTGCTCCAGGTCCTGCTGCCCATGGGCCGTGTCTCTCCTTGATCCCTGTTCCTCCCTCTTGGTCAGCAGGTGGACAGCTTGAGCAGCCTCTCACCCTGGAAAAAACAGAAGAGGAATGGTGATAGAGGGAAGGACAAGGTTGGAGGGAGGCAAGGGGAATGGAGGGTTGCAGCAGGGGGTGGGATGGAAAATCTGGAGCTGAACAGAAGGAAAAAATGGAGGTCCTGAGGTAAAAGCTGGAAGGGGAGAGAGGAGCACACAGACATGCTTGTAAAAGAAAGGCAGCAGGTGGAAGCATGGAGGAGGGCTTATCAGTTGGAGCTGGTGTTGCACACATTTCCTGGCAAGTGGGAAAAGATGAGAGGTCACACAGAGGCTCTTTCCCAGCACCACAGCTCCAGGCAGGTGCCTGGTAGCACTGATGCACACAGTTAGCAACCAGCTTCACCTGGCACTGCTGGATCAGTTTAGGGACCAGGCCAGAGATCCACAGAAGTAACATCCCCTTCACTTGGTGTAAACAGTGCCCACTTTGCCCAGCTCCAGCCCTGACTGTTTGTCTTCCCCATGGCAGGGTGGTGATCAGTCACACAGGGGTCACCCAACTTGTTCTGCTGCTTTGGTTGGACAACACGGAACAATTACAGGACAGTTCCCATGAGGATGAAGACAAGGAAAACAAGGCTGTATTTAAAAGTGTTACCAGTGTAATCATTTTGGGAGGGGGTTGGGAAGGGGAGGGAAGACAGCACTCAGTCAGAGCAGCAACAACCCAAGTATGGGTAGAGTTATACTGCAAAGGAGTACTTTTAATAGGAAAGGTTATTTCACTTTTTCAAGGAAAGCCTATTTTACTTGGAAATTCCTGTGAACAACACCAACAAGTGTTTTGTGTGGAAGAAGTATGTATACAAGAGCCTAGAAATGCACCCAGGTCACTGTGTTATGGCAAACTCCTGCTCATCAGCTGCATGTTGCCTGGGGTGGAACATCTGAGTTCACAACACATGCGGGGTCATTGCAGATAGACAAACAAGCTACAATCAGTATTTATTGGTAGTTTGTTACCACACCTAGACAGTGTCTCTAAGCACTAAAATGTGTGCTGTGCAAGGAAAATGAGGGGGGAGGCTAAATGCAACTGACAAACCACTTTGGGGAAGACAGAATCTTCACTGGTTGTTTTTCATTGCATAGAGGAATAACTGCAGTAGCTATGCAGCAAAAGACATGTCCACGTGTCTTCCCACTGCCAGGAGATTTCTCTGCTAGAGATTCCCAGGGCAGGTATAGCCACAGAAAGGGGACAAAGCCAGAGAGGCTACAACAGCAAGACGACTGACTTCAGCCTGGCTCCTTATGCTCTTGGACTCACCTCCAAATTCTCCTTCATCCAGAAACATTAACCCCAAGCCCTCGCTGACTGCATCTATTTTTCAGCAGCGATGCAGGCTCAGGCTTGGAAAAACACCGGTCATTAATTGATCCTGCACAGAAAGGATCGCAGGCTACTTGCAGCCCTTGGGCTGAAAAACACATTCCCCCAAATGAAGGGTAAAAGAATTTGCCTCTTTGTTTTAGGGATTGTTCTCCCCAACCCTAAGCACAAGCTGAATATTCATGAACCTCCTATATGAATTGGTTATCTTCTAAAAGCAAATACAAAGTCCCCATTCTGCATGAGGTGCCCAGGCACCGGACAAAGCCAAGTGTCTGCTCTAGCCGTGGGTTTCCCAGGGACTCTGTGTGCTGCTTTAAACCAGTTACTCTTGCCTATTAAAACAGGATCAAAATGAACAAAGAGGAAAAGATCCTTCCAGAGCTGTTTGAGGCAGCTGCAGCTAGTTCAGACTTCAACATCTCTTGACCTAACATGACTCCCAGGCTGCCACATTGTCTGCATGAGAAGCCAGAAGGGAAGGTAATGTGATTTTTATTGTAAGAGCTGCTCACCAGTGCAGTCAGCCTAATTTATGTTAAGAGTTCATGTTGCTAAGTAATTTGCCAGTACAGAGGTCCAGCTTCATGTCCGAGCTGTATTTGTGGTAGGAACAAATGGGTGTGTATGAGCACAGACCTGTGTAATGGCTCATTTGCAGGTGTTTGTGGTAACGTGCACAGGGGAAGTGGGCATTTGTGGGTGGGAGCACTCCTGAGGTTGTTGAGGATATCTGAGGATGGTTCATTCCTTGTATAGATGATGGAGCTGACATGAAGGCATTTAAGAACTGGGTATCACTTGGGAGACAGACCCAGGTCCAAGTGAGATGGCAGGAGTATGAAAAATAAAAATAAAAAGGTGAGCACTTGCAAGTGTGTACACAATATACACAAGACGTGTCTACTGTCTCTGCTGGGTCTGTCAGGAATGGAGTTAGGAAGGTAACTTTTTTCACAGCAGCCTGTTTAGTGCATCTGCCTCCCAAAGGGAAGTGGTGAATGAATTTCTTGTTTTGCTTTGCTTCCATGCACAGCTTTTGCTTTTCTTGGTAAACTGTAATGATCTTGACCACAAGGGGATTTTTTCTCCCCCTGGCCTATTGAGGTAGGGGGAATGAGAGTGGCTGAGTGGGCATCTGGCAGCTGGTCATGGTCAGTCCACCACTGTCCTGTCATTCAGGTGGCCTGCCTCCTTCCCAAGACCCTGAGTGCAGACAGTGGAGATTTTTAGGGAGTTGTTATGGATTTTTTAGATTCTTTGGAGGTTGGTAAGCAATTCAGAGGGCCTGTGTGGGGAACTGCCTGGGGCTGGGCAATAGGAAGGAGTACCAAGGTCTGACTGACCTTGCGTCTGAATGCCTGGGAACACAGCTGTCATTGCCCCTGAAAATATCACCCAGTACTGGTGCTATATCCCAGTACAGCAAGTGCCTCTGGGCTGGCCTTGCCAGACTGGGATTTCTGAATTGCCAGGGACCACTTCCTCTCTGTGCACCGAGGTGAGGGGGGCTGCTGAGAGGGGGATGGGAGGTGCTGCTCCCAGCATGTGCTGAAGAGCAGACCTGGGGCATGTGGAGGCCTCCACGGCAGCCTCCCCTGCCCACATCAGTGCAGCTCAGCACCAGCCACGTGTGTCCCTTTGCCTATGCTCTGTGCTATCCCAGGACACTGGAGTGCCCAGACTGTCTCTGCTACTGATTTCTTTCCAGCTCAGAGCAGCCAGGTCTCCTGCAAAACCACCAAGGGGCAGAGGGGAAATGCCCTTGATCAGTCCCCATTGTATATCTTCCACATCTTCTGTGCAAGTGGCAGAGAGACCCAAGTTCTCCAGAGAATGGTCCTGGCAGGTGTCACCAAAATTGGTGCTTTTCTGAACTACAGATGCTTAGTCCCCACTCGCTTCCTTTTTCCAACACCCTGAGAAGATGTTGAAGGACACCAGTGGAACTGATAGTTCCATGGGCCAACTCCACACCCTGCAGAAGCAGCATGCACAGGCACAGTCACAGGATGGTTTATGGGGTTCCTGGACACAAATCCCTTCTGCAGCATGAGACAGAACCTGGCACACGGGCACCTGGCATGCCCCAGTGCCTCTCCCATCTTCCCCAAGGGCTGTGTGTTTTTCTCACTAGCTTTGTAACAGAACCTTCTCCACCTCCAGGCCCACTATGCCACAAGACCTTGGTAGCCTCCTCTTTGCCCTGGTGAGACTGACCACCTGCAGCCCCAGGAGAAGGAGGATGAAGAGAGGGGACCACAGTGGCTATTTCTCTCCCTGCACTTTGTATGCTTGTAGGGAGAGGTGGGCAGAAATGGTGGTGTTCTGCTCCGTGTCCCCTCCTGGCTCCCTATTCTTGCACTTTTAACCTCTGACCTTCATCCTCTTTCTCCCGCGAATTGTTCGCATTTCTGTTGTTTTCCTTTATGCCCTCTCCCCCCTCCAAGAGCCATATGTTTTAGTTAGGATCAGCTGACACCCAAACTGAGGGGTAGGGTTTTCCCCAGCAGTCCTTGGCTGGTGGCCACATAATTAAAAGCAGCAGGGGAGCGGCGGCAGGAACCCAATCTGGCATTAATGAGAGCGAGAGGTTGTTGTGTGACCGGCTGAGCTGCAGGAGCCCGGCCAAACAGCGGCTCAGCAAATGGCACCGTGTGCAGGGCTCTGTGTTAGCATAACATGCATCTCCATTACACCTGGGCTGCTCAGCCTCCCAGCTTTGCCCTGTCCTCATCATCCCTCTTGCATAAGCAAATGATAAAGACTGGATTCTACTTGTTCACTGCAGCAAAAGAAAAAGAGATGTCTGACATTTCTACTTTAGTAAAATTTTAGTGTTTCTGTCTTGCCCATCTCCATAGCTGTTGGGATCCTGATGGGGCTGGTCAGGCTAAGTTATGTGGGACTGGGCAGGGTGGAAGAGGACTATCTCCATTCTCTTTGCTGGGAGCCTACTTCCCCCAGCAGGTAGTGAAGCCAGCAAGGTGTCCATAGGCAGGGAGGACCAGGCAGGGTACAAAGAGTTGTTAGGCTTTGCTGTCATCACTGCATGGATCTGACCACTGCTTGGATTTGTGGGATGCAGTTGCTTTGGGCCTTACTGCCCTTCAGACCCCCAAACCCTTGTCCTTTCTTTATGCAGACTGATTACAGGCTGCCAGCTTCAAAATTCTCTTGGCTGGCCACTCTCTCACAAAGTCAGTATTAAGAAACTCCTTCTCAACTTAGCTCACTGCTACATTGTACAGCAAAACATGAGGGGCTTTACAGCAGGTACCCGTTGTAGTTTATTTCAGCTCCTCCATGTACAACACAGCAGGGGCTTGCTACACAGCTCAGTAAGCCAAAGATCCTGCTTTAGCACAGCCCGAACTGGCAGCAGATGTGGCAAAGGTCCTGAAGTCCCTGATGTGAATGACATCAGATGTGATTATATAGTTTAGCTATTACTATACCCCTGCACACAGCAGTGGTCTCAAACTGGAAGTTTGGAGGCAGTCCATAATCTTTGTGCAATCTTGGGAATTGATTGCAGTCTGAGGAAGCTACAGTTGATGCAGGCCAGAGACATCAAAACAGGGTATTACCCACAACGAGCAATCTTTGCATGCTATTAGCTAAGGAGTGACATGTCATAGGTGGTCATATCTATCATCTGTTTAGCTACAGCACATAATTCACGCAGTCACAGAAGTCATGTCCCTAAAATTTCCCAAGCGGACAATCTTCATCATGGTTTTCTGACATCCACATAATTCAACATTTTCATGCTGCTCAAAGCATGAAAGCAAGCACCAAACTTTCAGTGTAAGAAACCCTTTGAACAAAAGCAGCACCTTAAAGGCTACGTCACCATCCAAGAGTTTCTCAGCCTTTTCTAGAACAAGGGAATGCATGAGCAGTTTCTGCTCTTTTAGAATATGAATTCAGAATAAATTCTGCAAGGAGCTTCAAAATTCCTCATTTGGAGCTGGGAACCTAACAAGACAGGCAGCGTTTGGTCTGTGTATGTCAGGAGAGTTTGTAGTGGCATCTGCATTTCTGTGTGTTTTTCTCACTACATAAGAGTCACAAAAGACTCATACTTTTTGCACCCCATGTAGAAAGCAAACCCATCACAGATGTTTCCACAGACCCTTTGCACAGATCTCTACTGGAAAACTCCCATCTCAGGGCAGGAATTCTGAGTTGTGCCCTCAACAGAAGGAATATATAAGATATTTATGATTTTGAGGATGTTTTCTTTGCATGCAGCCTGAGTGGGGACCTGTGAGGTTGACTTGACCACATCTCCAGGGTCAGTGACAGAGTTGCTCTGGGGATGGAGGTGAAGCTGTTCAGTGCTGAGCACAGTAATGCCAAGTTGCCAGAGGCACTGCTGTGCTGGTTGGTGAGGACGTGGCGTGGCCCCCGCATCAGTGAACAACCAAAAACTGCCACTGGGAGATGGCACCCAGCCACCAACATGAAGTGCACCCTGCTCTGCAGCACACGCTTGCTGTGGTTGTGAAAACTGCTCAGCTGCTCTCGAAAGCATCTGTGAGCACATTCACTGGGGTGAATCACAAAGTTCTCCTGTGCAATGACAACTGCATCCCAGCAGAAGCCCCAGTGCAGGGGCCTCATACTGGCTTTGTAGAGCCTTCCACAGGCGGAACCTCCCCAACACCTAAAAATGCCCCAGGCTTCAGCTCTAAGGAGAGCCATTGAAATGCTACCTGCAAACATGATTTTGTCTTGCTGAATCCAGCAATCTTGTCTTGAATCTTGTCTGTCTTGAATACAGCAAGACAATATTGCTCCACTGCAATATTGTTGGGGTGACCTGGGTGTAAGAGGTGTTATTGTCCACTAACACTAACTAGTGTTAGGACAATAACATTAAAGATAGGAAGTGTGCCTGTGCAATAGGTTAGATATGGAACAATGTTCTGTCATAAACAGAGTTTGGCCTCATCTACACAGAAGGGATTAGCCTAAGTTTACCACATCACAGCCTTGCAGAAATCATGGACCAAATCCTGACATTTCACTAGCTTCAAGAGTGGTGCTAACTCAGAAAATAGTTAAATGCAGTTCTAGTTCTCTGTGAATGAAAAGGATTTATTTTCCAGTATCACAAGGGGAATACTGTACCTGGCTGCTTCAGGGCTGTGGTAATTGCAACAGGGATGGGACTTTGGCAGGCCAAGGAGTAGGAGGCAAGAACAAGCCATGAACTGTATCTGTGAGACCACAACAACAGATGGGGCTGAAGGAAAACCATCCAAATGAAAATTGTCCATGGGTGAAGCAAAGACTGGCTTGCAAAAACCTGTCTCTGAACGTGCCCATGCAGAATGGGTGTTTGGGTCTCAGTCCAAGCCTTCCTGGAAGCTCAGTGGTGTAAGAGGTTAAGAGTCAGAGCAGAAGAGATCCCAGGGTTCATATCAGAGGGTTCAAACCAGGTAACAGAGTCCAAATCCAGAAGCTCCTTTGTCCAGTGACTCATGAGGATGAGGGCAGTTTTGCAGAATCACAGGTTCAGGCCTTTGGATGGTTTGAAGAAGGCAGCTCTGTGAGTAGAGAGCATGGATGGCATTTGACCAGTTCTGGTTTTATCCACTCCCTCTGTATCACTACCATCACAGACAGTGAATGAATTGCACAAAGGTTTGCTCAGCTGCCTCCCCCAGTCTGACTGTGGTGGGAGGTGAGAAAGCATGGGCTGTGTTTCCATCCAACCTGGAGGGGACTGTGAGGAGCCGCTGCAACAGGCTTCAATCAGGTGAAAGGTCACTGCAAAAGGCAAAGGGAAAAAAAAGAACCTGTTCTCTTTTCCCACTGGGGAAAAACCAAACTCATGTGCCTTAAGCACACTAAGAAGACTCACATTGATACCATTAACATTCTCTAAATAATAAGGTGAGTGAATCACTTCCTGAGTAGGCTGGAGGGTTGTAGGGCTGTTAAATATGTGTCAAAAAGCATTTGTCAGGCATGGGCTAGGTTTAGTTAATCCTGCCTTGGAGAGGAGGATGAGTTAGCTGATCCCAAGGTGTTATTTTATATTCAGTGATTTCCCTGTTCCTCATGGTACTGAGGAACCAAATACAGCTATTAAAAGCTTTGTAAGATCCCTATTGGATTGTGTTTCTTCCATTAAAAAACCCAACAACAAAGCAAAAACTCAAAAAACCAAACAGACTCACCCATGGTTTATTTAGGAAGGATATAGATATTCAGGGAAGGAAAACATCCTCTATTTATTCCGTAGTCAATGCTTAAGGGAGGACAGTGAGAGGAACCAGGTCCTGCAGTGCTTTCTAAATGCAGGCAAAACTTGTCCTGTGGGAACAAAAAGATAAACCACAGCCAGCGCAGCAATCTCTCCTGTAAGTGCCTCCAGTTTCTTGGACTGGTAGCTTTCAACTTCTCTGATTATAGATCTTCCCATGATTTTCTCCCTTTGAAGACGCAGGCCCCGTACAGTGAATTTAAAGTGGCCAGCAAAAGGCTTGCTCTCCTTAATTACCTTTCAGAATAGAGGGTCTGCAGGCCACAGGTCAAAGGGCACTTCATTGAAGAGAATTCAGAGTTAGGCTCTTCAAAACCAAGTGCAAGGGATCAGGCATCTGAACATGGTATTGCCTGGGGCTCTGCCTTGGATTACGCTCCCAGGGAGCATTTTGTATTTCTGAGCCCTTCTTTGGGACAGACCTAAAAACAAGCAGTTCCGTGTAAAGGGGGCTGTGCACAGGTAGAGGGAAAAAAAAAGTCTTTTTGATTAACAGTGACAGACTGGTCTATACCCCCCTGGGGCTTGTCAACAATCTCATCACAGGCTGCGCTGCCATTTCTCACGCACTCAGGGAAGTAGCCGGGCCTTTGCTCAGTCACGGGACACGCTGTCTTCCTAGGCTGTTTGCAACCCTCACAAAGTTCCCTGACACACACATCTCAGGACAGTGACACTGCACAGCTTTTGTGGCAGGGTAGGAGCCTTGTGGAAGTTATATGAGTTCCTCACTGCTGCACTTCCTGGGGGCTGCCAGGAGTTTCTCTCTCAGTTCATGCCCCAGAGGGCTGGAACACACCATATTGCAGCACGGAGCACTGTCAGCAGAGACTGAAATGGGTTGTGCTTGGCAAGCACAGTGGAAAGGAAAAAGAGGGTGACCTGGGAGGATTGCTGTTCTCACTTCATTTTTCCATTGCATCNGAAGAGAGAAACAGAACAGAAACAAAATATAAATGGGTTCTCTCACTGCAAGTGCTACAGCAGGGGAGCATTTTTGAAAATATGAAAGCAAGGTCTGGGTTATAGTCTCCATCCTTACACTCATCTCCTTCTCTGTCTTTTCCCTCCCTGTCTCACTTTCTCTCCAGCCTCCCATCACCACTGCCTCTCAGGGTGATGAGCTGATGTTTGTGCTGGTGCTTTGACAGGGTACCAAGGAATTATATCACTCACAGGCTGGCCCTGAAGAGACATTTTTGAAAGCACCTCAGCTCTCCCCACAGCGTATTGTCAACAGATGCAATGGCTCAAATATGACAGCAATTGAAGGTGACAAGAATATCATTGTCATCTGAGCTGCTGGGAGCAGCTGCTCAGAGGGGCCAAGTGTCCTGGTGAAGTATTGACCTCAAAGCTCAAACTGTAGTGCTGGCTTCCTGCAGCATCACCTCCAAACCACCTCTGGCAGAAGATGAGTCTCATTGGCATCTCCCTCCCCTAGAGAAACCCAGCCCTTGCCACCCGGTCCAACATAGTCCCTCTCCTGGCTGGCTCGGCTGAAGGTCCAAGGAGTGAGTGGTCCAGGCAGGTCCTGTCCTGCAAAGGACCTGGCATGGGGAAGGGTTGTTCTGCCACCCTCTGGGCTGCACCCTACCTCCCCAAGGCAAAGCATGCAGTGCTGGGCTCAGGGACACCATGTGTCCCTCAGGAAATCTGCTTCACCCTTCCCTACTGGCATGTCTTCCACACCACCTGCCTCCATCCATCCCCGGGCAGCAGGAGAGCCAGAGGACAGGGGTTATCCATGCTCCACACCAACAGCCTGGAAACTTCAACTGCCCATTTCCATGACAGCGTCACGGGCTGCAGAGAAAGGTTTACAGAGGGCACAGTGCCAGGAAAGTCCCTGAAGATCTACATAGAGAAGATTCCCTTTTAAACCACAATCTCACCCACAGCGCCCAGGACAACTGACCTGTCCTAGAACTGAATACAGGGAAAAGGTATTTATTTTTATGCATTTGACTGGCAATGAGTACAAGGTAGACCCCTGGACTTGGGTCTCCATTCACTGGCAGAACTGCAGTGGCTGAGGGAATTGCAGCTCCCAAAGCCTCAGAACAATCATGTGCTTGCTTGCAAGAAAAGTTTTGAAGCTGGAGGACGCTTTACTCAGACCTGGAAACAAAAAAGCCAACATTTCTTCATTCCATAGCATGTCTCTGAGAACCATAGGTACCATGACATGCCTTGAAACCAGATAGCAGCCAAAAGCAAGCTCCCAAAGTTAGGACATTCTTCCCAATGCCAGGGAGGAGGCTGTGTGTACACCCTGCCTCTGAGTGTAGCCTCAGGCAAGCCACTGCCTTGGTTGCCTGCACCTCAAACCTGCTAAAAGTAACCTTTCCTGGTCTTGCTTTAACTCTCCAAGAACATGAATTCCTCTGCAAGCCCAGCACATACTAGCTGGCCAAGTAGACCCTCTGGAGCTGCGGCCTGGGCCCTTTAACTGCTGCTCCTGTATTTCAAATGGCTCTTGCAAACCTCCTGTAACCTGAGCAGACAAAATTGGTGCTGGCTCTGGAAAGCAGTTATGCAATATGCAGGAGGTAAAACCCTCCTGGCAGGGGCACGTGTGAAAGGAGATACAAGTGGGAGGCTCCAGTTGCTGAGGTGAACACCATGTCCCACGAGGAGTCTGGGAGAGAGGAGATATACATGTCATAGAATCACAGAATGGTTTGGATTGGAAGGGACCTTAGGATCATCTAGTTCCAACCCCCACTCCAGTGACTGTCTCCCTCCTTGCCGTTGTTCTCCCAGACCATCTCTGCCATGAAGGGTGGACAGATGTGGACAAAAAGGTGAAGACACTGCTGGAAAAAGCAGCAGTCTGAATCTGAAAAGCCAATAGACAGGAGGCCTGTGCAGACGCTGTTCACCCTTGTGAACATGTTTCAAGTATCACCTTTTTGTGTTCAAAGCCATCAAGTCAGCCACAGGTTCACTGAGCTGTATCTTGTCTTCCCTCTCCCAATGCTACCCTGGAGCATGCAAACACAGGAGGCTCCTGAGGCAGAGCTGGGAAGGTGCTGGGCACCCCCACAGGCTGCAGCCCGTCACCTGTTGCCCTGGTAAGTGTGCTGTGCCGTGCCATGCCATGCCGTGCCATGCCATGCCATGCCATGCCATGCCTGGCTCCTCTGCCAGCCGGGCCCTGCTGCTCCCAAGGGCAGGGTTTGGCTGAGCCAGACTGGCTCTGGCACGTGTGAGCAGCAGGGCATGGATCCTGTTTCCTTGCACTGGCATGTGCTGTGCTGTGTGGTGGGGCTGTACAGGCTTGAGCCGTCCTGTCTCCTCAGGTGAAGTCTGAGGCTGATCCCACCCCTGCTGCCAGGGCAGCTGCTCCAACCTGTAAAGGCAGGATTTTGCCCACAGCATGTTTTTCTCCAGCCATGCAAATTTGGAATTAACCAAGAAGTGGGATCTCACCAGTTCTCTGCACCACCTACCTGTGTTGGAGTTGCTGGTACTCCTCCTTTTCTTCCTGCTGAAAGCCCCCAGGTTGCCAGCTCTATGGAGCTGCCCTCCCCCCCTCAGCCAGAGAGACCTGGCTCCCAACGCTGCCAGTTCAGCTCTGAGCAAATGTCCACCAGTTTCTTGCTGCATTCTCCTGCATGAGCCATGCAAAATATTTGGATTTTGGCTGCAAAAGGTCTTGCACCCTGCTCCTTTCTAACCCTTGAAAGAAGCTGCCTTGCTTTCCCCTGCCTGATTAAGCACATTCCTTCCTCTCTCTCTTCTTCGCTCTGCCCTGCAGCAATTTCCAAAGCATTTTTGTGGCATCCAAGACCCAGAGACAAATTCATGAGCTGTGGAGATGTGGTTTCTGTCATGTGCTCTCAGCTCTTGAGTCCTGGCTAGTGCACAGGCGGTGGGTCTACAAGCATGAGGGCACTGTGCTCCTTTCCTGAGGGTCAAGGGGTACTGTTCCACAGCTGTGTCTTTCTGAGTGAAATCAAATTGCTCACTGTGAGCTTATGGGGGAAATACTGTCTGTGCGTTCTCTCCCAGGTTCCTGACTCTCAAAATAATAATAATTATGTGGCCTGGAAAAAATGATTGTTAACCATAAGCCTGGGAAATGCTTCTATTATTCAGCTTTATGGGAATCCATACAGCTCCCATGGAAGGGGATTATTTACCTAGGCCCTGAGAAAAAGTGGAGGAGCCTGCATGCTCCGTCTGGCTATTGTATTGCCAAGTCCCGCGGCAAGGCATCCGGAGAGCGGCTTCCTCTCGCTCTCATTAATCCTTGTGGGCTTGGCGACCTCAGTGCACGGCATCCTTTGGGTCACCGGCTGCTGGGAAGCCAGACTATTGTTTGAGGGCTTTTGTCCCAGACTGAGGAGCTGAGGAACCAGGCTTTTCAGGTGCCCCCACCACAAAGTGACTGGCTTGCAGCCTGGCACTTGCTTGGGCCTTTCCTAGCTCTCCTGCTGGGAAGCCAGCTGGATTTGGACCCATTTTGATGAGGCCAAAGGAAGGAGTGGCTCTGGGATGTCCCAGTATGAGCTGTGCTCACCCTGCATGAGGGAGCTTCCCCACATACCTGGGGCTGCAAGGGGATGGATCCACCACAGCCCCCATAGATAGGATGGAACACCCAGGACCCCCAACTCCCTCCTGGTCCCTAACTCCCAGCCTGATCTTCTAATCCCTGCAGGGCAGAAGCAGGAAGGCCCAGTTTCAATTCAGTGCATGAACTGGACCTAAGGAAATGTGCTCTTTCTCTAAGAGCTAAAAGAAGTCTTGCAGGGATGCTTTCTAATAGGGATGTTGCCCATGGCATGTATGTGCACAAATGTGCATGGAAGGAATTGTGGCATGGAGGGAAACCCAAACAGGCCCTTCATTCTTGCAATGGGCTTGCAGAGCCCTTTCTGGTTCTTTTAATGGCAACAACCTTAGAGGAAGAAACAGAAATATGTGTTTTCCAAGCCAGGGTTCAAAGGGGGTTTATAGCTCTGATGGGAAAGTCTCTGTTCAAGGTTGCATCTGTCTCAGCACAAACTACACTTTAGAGACAGCTCAGAAGGAAGTAAGCTGTGATTTCTTCCCCACTGATGCTGGCAAGCAGTGCACTGGTAAGCTTGGAAAGAGCTGCCTTTTCTTCCTCTAGGTGAGGCATACAGCAATGCCTTCAGATGGGAATTTCTCCCCACTCCTGTCCCTCTCAGGGCTTCAGGAAGGCCCCAGAGCAAAGCAGCCAGCCCCTACTGCCACCATATTGCGACTGGAAGCTTTCCTCTCTGGCTTGCAGCTGGAGCTCCCTCTTTCTGCCCTCTTCAGGGGTGTTGTGTGCCACCACAGCTTTGCCAGTGGCAGCAATATTATTTTGATGCTGCAATCACTCCTTTTTGGTAACTCATTGCTTTGAGAGGTGCTGCTGATGGACAGGAATGAGAAAGTCACTTTTTACAGCAGCTGAGCAGTGATGCCAGAAGTGCATCCAGGATCTGAAGACGTGCTACTGTGCCCCTCAGTGCCACCTGGGCAAGGGACACAGGGAGAGTTTGTGGGTCTTCCCAACCCACACAGCATGGGGCTGCTTCAGAGACCGCTGAGCTGGTGTATCTCATGGCCCTGTGTGCAGTGCTGGTCTGGGGCTGGGGGCACACCGGTGTGGCTCCATACCTGGGCTCCCAGCCCACAGTTCCAGTGTGGAGGTGCAGGGACCCAGCTGTGCAGCTGGCCCAGGCAGCCTCCATGCCTTGCAGGGATCACAAAGCACCAGCGTGCCCCAAGGGACCTGCCCAAGGTTCCCCTGGGAGTCTGCAGCAGAGCAAAGGTCCAAGCTCTGTGTGACCCAGCCAGTGCCTGGTGGAAGCAGAGCCACCCTAGTCCCTGCATCAGCCTTCACAGTGCGTGGGGGAGTGGGGTGATGCTGCTCTCAGGCATCAGTCCCTCCATCTTCTCCATGATTTTGCCCAGTGAGGGGCACGCAGGGGCACGGAGGGACACCCTTCCCCTGCCCTGTGCGCAGCGGATGCGGACCGCGGTGGCAGCCAGACAGAGCTGCTTTCTCCAGCACAGTGCTGCCATTGTCCAGCTGGGCTCTGGGCCCTCTCATCCCCACCAGGATGCAGGCACAGCCAGGACCTCTGCAGCCCAGCAGCACAGACAACAAGGTGAAGGGGATGGATGAAGCCTCTGGAGCAGGTAGCCCACCTTTGTGTCTCCACAGTGCAGCCCCACTGCTTTTTGGACTTCTGTGCAAAAGACAATATAAGGGAGCACAGTAAGGTGGTGGCTAAAAAAAAGGAAAATCTGAATGAATAGGAGGGGGAAGGGAGAGCAGATGACGCTGAGATGTGAGGGGCAAGACAGAGCCAGTGAGACAGAGCTGGGCTGCGAGCCGGAGAGGAAAGGCCATGAGCCCCGTGGGAGCTGGGCTGTGGGAAGAGACAATGCGATGGAGGGGAAGGAGCCAGCTCCCACTCTGGGACAGGCACAAGGCTGCAATTAGAGAGAGGAGACAGCGTGTCTGCCCAGGCTGGGAAGTCTCCTGCCATGGATGCAGGGTCGTGCAGGGGCTGGGGCAGAAAGCCCCTGCCTGCTCTGTGCCCCTCCCCTTCGAGTGGCACTCCGAGGGGGCAGAAGCCCCAGGGGCAGACACTGGCAGTACCTGTGGCTCCAAGGTGCAGGGGCTTTGCTCCCCAGCGCTGGCACGAGATGTCTGGGTTGCTTTGTGCTTGCACTGCGGTGGCACGGTCATACCAGGCCCCCTTCCCTGGGCCAGCCCTCCTCCCCTGGCTGCCCTGGGCAGCCCCTTCCTGCCTCCTAAACCAGCTGATCGAATACCAATGTCCTCCAGGCGAGCAGGTTACTTGACTGCTCACGCCTCACAGCTAGCACCCTTCAGTAGGCTTCTGGAATTTTCCTGGATGAAGGATGCTATGGAAATATGCAAATCCAGAGCACAAGCTCTGGTTTTAGTGTCCTCCTCTGCACTGCGATTATCTAGTTCCCAATGGAAAATTTAAGTTTGTTTGGAAACAGTCTCTGGGTTTGGCTTGAAAAGGCTCAGAAAAATACCATGCAAGGGTCACAAACTTTTAGCACAAGCCATGTTTGGCTGGGGCTGTAAAAGAGGAGGGATGTGGAGGAGGAATATGAGTACACACCATTTTTGCTACCAAAAACTTGGCCGGTAAACTCTTTGTGCTTTGCTCCCTCTGGACATAAAGGTCCAAGAAAAGAGTTTGGTGCTTTTAAAATAAAACAAACGAGTCATGCAGCCAGAGGAACTGATTTCCAAATTTGCTTTTTACGGCTCATTTTCACCACCCAGCCAAGAGGCAGATGAAGCAGAGATCCTGCAAACTTCAGCTGAAGTGACAGGGAAGGGAGATGCTTGAAAAAAGCCATCAGCTCCTGGCAGGGACAGAAGAAAGAGGAGAGCCCTGGTGAACCAACAGTGGTTTTTTTAAAATATAAAATAATATACTTCTGACTTGCAGTGGTTTTTGCTTCCTGATCAACAGTTTTAAGCCAGCCTAACTGCTTTCCTCTTTTTCTGGTCATTTTAAGATCTTTTCACCGCGGTGAAATTAAATACGAGGCACGGGAGGAGACCTGCCGGTTTTCCTGCCATTCTCACCTGCGTGGGAGCGGCAGGAGCTGGGAGTTAAGGCAGCACCGTGTATTCACTGACCAGGCAGGCACAGAGAAGTGTGGAAGATCACCACAGTGTATTTAAAGCTGTGCAGCAATAACAGCTAATTTGTTTTTGCCTAAAGAGCAGTTAGGGTTGGTTTTGTTTCATTTTAAATAAAGACATTTGGACTCCAAAGGTCATTTCCGTGGAATAACAATGCTCCTTTCAGAAAGGGGCACCGGCAGGGTCTCCGTTACTCCCAGTGCTCCCAGTCTGGTTTGAAAGCCCAGCTGCAGCTCAGTCGGGCGAGCATCCCCTGGGCTGCCCTCTACACGTTGCAGCAGCTGCTGTCCCAGTGCCCCTGCCACAGGAAGTGCAGGAGCTCAGGAAGAAGTGCCGGTTCCTCTGCTGGGGTGTTCATATAGGCACCATCCTCTCCTGCTGCCTATTTGACAGTAAAATGAGGATGGTGTTCAGTCCATTTCACCCCTCACCCCAACCTCAGTGGCACCCCTGTGCCTTCTGGGAGTGCTGGCAGAGGATGCTGCATCCCCAGCAGGCAACATACGGCCGTACGTTCTCCTCATCCTCAACAGGTATGGCACGAGGAGCAGATATGATCAAAAATTCTGATTTTAAAGTAGTTCATTTGCAGTGTGGGAAGGTTTTCCATGAGCTGATGCCTTTAAATGGCAGGTGAACGTGCTTCACTGACTTCAGTGAAATTGGTACCATGATCTGTATCCACGCAAGTACATCGAAGCTAGGCAATGCAGGAAGCATTCAGCAGAGCTGGGTGAAAAAGCAGGCAACTTGGTTCCCAGATCCAGTTACATACTTATTTTCTTACATGCTTCCTAAACAGCTACTCTCTCAGGCTTTAGGCAGGCAGAAAGCATTGGAGCTGTGAAAAAGTAAACCTGAGGCTCAGGCTATTCTCTGTCTTGCAGGCATGTATTTGCCAAAAACTTCCTCTCTGCTTCAGTGCAGCCCCCAGCATCACTTCCTATCTGTCAGTCTTCAAGTTACAGGGCACTTTGCTTGAAAAGAACCTTATCTTTTATTCTATGTGGGGAAAGGATCTTCAGAAAGAAAAAGCCCTTGAGTTAGAAAGAGCTCCCCTCCTTAGCGAGCACTGCTGTTTGTCACCATCTCGGAAATTTGTAAACTCTTCTCTCTGTATTTATCTAACTCTGCTATTTTGGGATTTGCCGTAACTGTCTGCACCAATGAGGTGTGTGTGGAAGGGACAGCGTCTGTGCTGCTTGGCTGATATTTTTGGCCAGTGCAGAGCTCATTTCTGGGAACCTGGGTACCGCGGGAAGACGCAGTTCTGATCCCCTCCTCTCTCTGCCTCCTCTTCCTCTTCTGAGAACATTGATCCCCACAGTGGCTCAGCAGTCCCCAGCATAGGTGCCTCTGGGTGTGCTGAGGGATGGAGGAGAGGGGAGAAGGAGACTGGGATGGATGGCACAACTGGCTGCACTGGGACCTCTTCTCCCATGCCAGCACTCTTGTAGCTCCAGGAAAATTCATCATGACAGCTGAAGGAGGTCTGCACAATTTTGCCTTCCAGGGGCATGATGGGACTGTGATGCTCCATAAGAGAAGGCAGTTTACTTCCTCTGCTCTTCCCAAAACTGCCCTGGCAACTCCCAGACAGCCTGCTCCTGTGCGGGAAAGAGCAGCATGGGCCAAACATGGCCAGCCAGGAACAGAAAGGAAAGGACTTCATTAGCCCACAGTCCTCCCCAGGGAGATGTGAGTGCATTCATATTGTATGCATACACGTGTGTATGTACCTTAATACCCTACAGCTTACAAGACACTAATAATTTTAATTTTCTTGTCCGGCAAGGGTCTTTCCAAACCAGCTCCAGACACAGTTTTCTGCCCTATTCTGCTCTCTTGTGCTGTCAACAGAGAGACCTGTCCTAGCCTAACCAAAGTTGTGTTCAGAGCCATTGTACATCTACTGATCACACACAAAGGTCTTCCAGATTTCTTGGAAGCTTGCGGGAAAAATTTTTTTCAGTTCCAGAGTTTTGATTAGGGCTTGTCTTCCAGTAGCCAGGAGGTCACAGTGTCTGCACAGATCACAACCTGAACATCTGCATCCTATTACACAGCATGGTGATTATTTTTCAACATTCCCCATGTCTTCTGGCAGTGACAGTGGTGATTAAAGCCTGGAGTGGATTCCTGAGTAGCATTTCAGCTTCCTTTACTTTCGCATCCTGACCATAAACAGAAGAAGAGGGTTTTCCTTGGGCACTAGGTCAGGAAGCCCATGTGCCTTAGGGTGATGCTGACGCACTGATGAAAGCCCGGAGATGTCAACTGGTACAAAGCAGCTGAACAAACCTGCCAAGGGGTGCCAACAATAGCAGGATGTCACTGCAGCTCGTAGGGAGGAGATTTCCATTCACTGATTTGGCTCCCGTGCCAAAAGCCGTCCAGTGGTCCAAGGAATAAAGCCATTGTCTCCAGGAAGTGACCTGCANACAGGTCAGGGAGATCAAGGAGCCAAGAGGAAAAGGATTATTCATGTCAAGTCTACAGCAAGCAGCTGGAGCTGCCAAGCAAGTACTCCAGCCAGGAGACAGTCTCAAAATTTCCTGACTGAGAAAGGATTTTACTTTCTCTGGTCATTATGCATGGTGGCATTAATGAGCCCACATTTCTGGGCTGTTGAGTTTGGCCTTGTGCGGGTCAGCATTCAACATTCAAGAAACTTCCTTCACTGTAATTTTCCCTACAAGTCTGTGAGGCAGCCAAGGGCAGGAAACTGTCTATAAACGAGGGCAACTGCTCGGGTGGGGTCCCAGCACTGAAGGCAGCTGATGTCTACGGTCTGGATCCAGCCAGAGGGGAGAGAGGAGAGAGAAGGCCAGACTCATCCAGCTGCTCACCCCTTCTCCTGGGAAGAGGGTCTGTGGCACACACCAGGGCACATGCCCTGCACAGCAGCTCCTGCTGCTTCCCCTCACCACAGGCCTCTGCAGCTCCTCCTGTCCTGGTCCCTCATTATCTGCCTGGTGTTTCTCTGCTTGTCTGCTCATCTGTCTCCTCCTCGGTGTGTGCCAGTGTCCTGTCCCCATGTGCCTGCCTGCACGTGCAGCCCTGTCTGCGTGCCTTGCTCTCAGTAAAGGCTCAGGTTGCCCAGGGCTGCCTGCACATCCACGTCCACCTGTATTTTTCTGCTCAGTTACGCTCGTGTGCCTCTCCCTGCGTCCGCCTTCCAGCACCTGCCTGTGTCTCTGCTTGCATCTCCCTCCACTGGCCCTTTTTATCCTGGTAAACAGGACAGGCACGTGCATCCAAGCCCCGTGCACCCAAGTTGGCTGGAATTGCACTGGCTCAGAGCCAAGACAAAGGACAGGGAAGAGGAGGAGGGACAGGGGAAGTGAAGGGGAGCGAAAGGGCTATTGGAAAAGGCCTAGGGGACAACCCAGCTTCTTGTTGCCTTTGCATTGCTCTCATGGAAAAGATCCTCAGATAAGCCTGCTCACTATGACAACGACCTAGTGCCTGCAAGGCACCAAGCTGGAGGTGAAGAGAAGCTCTCCTTCATCCTCCAAGACAAGAAAGGACGAGTATGAACCAAGGCAGCGGCCTCTTGGGCTAACGGGGGTCAAGGGTGGGGGGCACAGATGCACATCAGAGCTCAGGCAAAAGGGGAGGGCTGCAAGGCGGTTGGAAAAGGCAGACTCAAGGCAAAAATCCTCCAATTTCAGAAAAATGCAGGTTGTGCAATTAAGGCTGTTAGGGAGTAACACTGCACCTCTGCCTCAGAAAAAGGGCAGCTGGCCCTGCATGACATAGCTTGGAAATACCTGCTCAGAGCCTTGCTTAAAAATTTGTTCCCTACACACTGGCAACCACATCACACACCAGATGAACTGCCACCTGCATGTGGAGCTTCTGTTCTGTGCCCACAGGTGTGGTGGTGCAGGGGGAGGATGCTGCAGCAAGGGCACGTTGAGACTTTCCAAAAGAGTTTGCAAAGGGCAGGGGAACTGTGGTTGCTGTGGGCTTTGAAGAGTGCAGAGGACCCTGATGGGCCAAATTACAAGAAGCAGAGAGGTCAGGTGAGAAACCCTGGAAGAAGAGGGACTGGCAGGGCTTCTGGAGACATAGCTTGGAGGAGGGATGGAGCAAGTTGGCTCTTGCTTCTTGCATAGCACATGCCACACAAGTGGTCAGAGCCATCGTGGAGTACCAGCAATGCCAGCAGTGTACACATGTGCAGGGAGATAGATGCAGGGGTGGGGAGACAGGAAGAGGCACAGAGGCAGGCACAAGATGAGTCAGCTGTACCAGCTGATGACTAGGGGGGGGTCCTGGAAGCTGTCAACATTTCTGTCTCACTTTCTGGAAAATACCCAGCCTCAATGGAAAACTACTGCAGCAGAAGTTACCAGCACAAGTCCTGCTTTGAATACCGGGCCAAAACCAACACACTAGTGCTTGCTTTCCCAAATTTTAATATGACTTCTTTAGTCCTGCATGGAACCAAAGAAACCTTAATGAAGCAGTTGACACGGTGGAAGCAAGGGATGCCATCCAGACAACCTGGACAAACTTAAGATCTGGGCAAATCCAAGGTCAAGTTGTTGCGCCTTGTGCGATTGTGGTCATAAACACTTAATCCAATTTCAATCTCAGCAATTTCTTCTGGGAGATCAGGACAGAAGACTCTAATCGATTGAGGAGACACGTGACGCTTCCTTTTTCGCCTGACCAGCCAGCAGATGACAGCAAGCAGGACCAGGGCAACTGCAGCAGTCCAAAACAGCCACCCAGAAAAGAACCGGCCTTCCTCTGCAATCTTGCTATTCTCAATCTCCTGCAGCAAATGAATCAACTCCTGGTGCAGATACACCTCACGCTCCAGCATCTGTTTGGCCGTGGCTCTGCTGATGTGGTGACACTTCTTCTGGCCAGGCTGGATGATCTCTCTGGCCACCGAAGCTAGGAGGAGAGCACTTGCTGCAGCCATGGCCTGGAGGAGGTGGGAGGAAAGGGGGCTCAGCAGGTCTGCGTGGGAGAGAGTAGGGAGCTGGGGGCACCCAGCACATTCCCAAAGCCTCTCTAGGCACCTGCCATCTCTGGGAGCCCCAAGCCTCTCTGCCCCCAGACCCAAGGGCAGTAGTGCCCTGTCCTGAGGGGCTTGGCTCTCTCTCTGTTTCAGAACCCCCTGGCATCTGCCCTGTCTTCCATCCAGCCCAGCCTTTTCCCCGCACGAGCACTCACCAACACCTAAGTCCTACATGAGTGCAGCTGTGGTGGAGCTGGGGCTGATGACTGATGCCCCTGGTGACTTCTCCCACTGTGAGCCATCCTCCATGATGTCACAGCCACCAGAGTCACATCACCCTGCCAGCAAGCCCAGGCTCTGTCCCCACCACCCAGCTCAGTGAGGCCTGGCCACCACACCAAGAGCAAACCCCACCTGCAGAAGCGAGCTCCCAGGAATGCTCTTGACAAAGAGACTCCCCTCCAAAACCGTAATTTAAATGAAAATGGGCACTGCAGGTGGATGTCCCTGACATAGAGGCGTGATGTTTTCTGGGCCAGGTGGTCTGACTCCAAGTTACCTTGCAAAGAAGAGCTACAAGCCCTTGGGCAGAGACAACTCTAGTCCCTCTTGTCCTCTTGGCTTCCTTCTGCTGGGGCAGGGCATGTGGATAACAGTTAATTTAAGAGAAATTTTTAAAAAATCAGTGCAGCCACAGCTGAAGGTCTAGTGAGGAATGCCTGCAGCTGCCAGTGCTCTCAGGTACAGCAGCAGGAGGGGACATCTTCACTGCCCATGGGAGAAAGCTAAAAAAAAATAATAAATCTCATTACTTTTCTTTCCTTCAACTACCCATTTAACTCCCCATGCCTTCCGCTTGTTCCTTGCTATCTAATTAAATTTCCTCAGATGACCATGTTTCAGGGCAGAAGGCTGGTGGGGGGGGTGTGCAGGTCTCCCAGTCCTTGCCCAGCTGCAGGGAAGCAGTGGGGGTGTGTGCCCCCCATGCTCCCTGCATCCAGGCTCTGTCCCTGGCTGCTTTGTAATGGAGATGTAACAAAGGGAACACTGCAATCGCCACAGCAGGTTAGGAGATAAGCAGCCCTCCCTTAATGAAGACATGATATACCTGGCAAGACTGTACCCCTTGTGAGGAACAACAGGCTCTTTCACTCCAGGCCCTGGCACAGCCAGGAGCAGCTGTGGGACAGAGGGAACAGCAGCTGATAAATCAGCTCAGCACCACCAGCCATAGCAAGCCCCACATCAGCTGTTGTTGGGAAGCCCTGGGATGTCCCACGTTGGATTCCACCAGCAATCACAGCAAGACAGCAATTTTGGAGGGTTACAGCTTTGCTAAAATTGGCTTTTCCAGGAAGGCAGATGGGCATGGCAGCTCTCCAGCACCAAGGGAAAGCTGCATTTTTGCCGCCAGTATCTGCTGAGGGAAGCCAATCCTGGAGGGAAAAGGGCACCATTAGCACACTGAGACCTCTGCTTGCTGCTTGGGAGGTAAAATCCCCACTGAAAGGAGCCAAATTGTTACTGTGTGTATCTAAAGGCACTGAATTATTAAGGAGATCTCTTAAGGCTGCAGGTGAAGCAGAGAGCTTTATGGATGGATGATATTAAATGTAATGGACCTCTAATGGGAAACCACCTGATTGCCACAGAATGGTTTCTCAGCTGTGGAGCAAACCCAAGCAGCTGGAGTGAGTGTGGTACAGACCATTATCGCCCCAGGGAATGACTGGGTTTAGTTGTCCTTTGCAGCATTTTGGAGTATTACAGTGAGGCTATGATGGAGAGGTACTCCCTCCCACCCTGTTCTCTGAGAAAAATCCAGCCTTTGCTTTTTCTGGATGAGCCCAAAACAGCCTTTCCCTGTCTCACCAGCGCACAGTTACACGTGATTAAGGTCATATAAAAGCTGGCTGTTGTTTCCAAGCATCTAGAGTTTGCCAAAATTAGGCCGGATTTGTGGAAACTGGGTTCCCGAGACCTCGGGCACTCCCTGCTTTCAATAACAAGCCAAACACAACACAGCAACGCTTGCTGTCCCAAATTTTAATATGACTCTTTTAAAATGTCTCACATAGAGCCACAAATTACAAAATTCGTTTATCAGAGTATCAGAGAGGACTCGTGAAACACCAATACTTTAGGAAGCAGCAGGGAAATACTTGTCAATCATCCCAAAGGAGTTAGACAGGGTTCTTCCCAAAAGGTAAGGAGGGTGATAGCCCAGCTGAAGTGTCTCTACACCAATGCACACAGCATGGGAAACAAGCAAGAGGAGCTGGAAACCATGGTGCAGTTTAGAAAACTATTGCCTGATTGCTATCCCAGAAACATGGTGGGATGAGTAGCATGACTGGAACACTACAATTGAGGGCTACAAGTTTTCCAGAAGAGACAGGCTGGGAAGGAGGGAGGGTTGTTGTGCTCCAGGTTAAGGAATGGACAGATTGTGGAGAATTGCCTCTGAGAAACAGCCACAGACAGGCTGAGAACTTGTGGATGAAAATCGAGGATGGGACCACCAAAGGACAGCTTGTGGGTGGGGTCTGCTCCAGGGACCTGACTGGTTGATAAGTTTCTTGCTTCAGCAGCAGAAGCCTCACACCCACACGTTTTCATCCAGATGGAGGCTTTCAACCATCCGGACATCTGCTGGGAAAACAGTACAGCTGGCTGAGAGAAATCCAGGAGACTCCTGGAGTGCCTAGAGGACAACCTGCTGGTCCAGGTATTGGACAAACCTGCCAGAGAAGTGTTGCTGGACCTGGAGCTCACATGTGCTGATGAGCTCATCAGAGAAGTTTAGTGGAGGCTGTCTGGACGGTAGCAGCCAGGCCCTGGATGAGTCCATGATCTTGAAGAACATGGGTCTTGTGGGGAGCAGAGTGAACTTCTATCTGTTTAAAAAATTAGTGGATGAGATCCCCTGGGAAGTTGCCCTTAAGGACAGAGGAGCTGACCAGAGCTTTCAGGACACTGTTCTTAGTTCTCCATCCATGTGAGCCAGGAATCAAGCACTGAGTAATTCTTTAGGTGACTTGAGGAGTAGAAAAGGCCATTACAGCTGACGACTCTGCTCTGCTGCAACAAGGAAGCCTTTGCTCCAAGACCTCATAATCGAATATAAGACAAACAAGCAAGGTGGAATAACCAGGGTGGAGAGGAAGTCAAGGGCTAGAGGAAAGTGTGATGTGTACCAGAGCTGCAGGGACTGAGGCTTTCTATTCCTAATTAACAGACTCACTTGTCTTGTTTTCTGCTCTGACCACCATATGAGCCTTTTAAATATAGAAGTCTCCTCTCTGGCTATGTACACAGCCAGCCAGGCACCACCATCCATCTCAGCTACATGGCCACAGGTCACATTTTCAGAACCACTTGATGGGTGGATTAATGGCTGCCTTTTTATTGCCAGCTCCCTAGCTTTCGAGGCGGGGTGGAGGCGGGAAGGAGAAAAATAACTAATAAAAAAACCCCATATGTGAAGTTTTGAAGTGTCATGAAGGTGGATTAAAAAAAAAAGCTGAGATTTTATTTTAAAATTAATCTGTAGGGGGTTTATTTGCTGCTTAGTATGAAAAATGTGAGGCTTGTAGGCTCATTTTTCACACTTCCCCCCACACACAGCCCAGGCCTGGAAAGTTACTTTATTATTTTTAAATGAAAATATGGAGCTTTACTGGAATAACTAGTAACTGTGGGTGTTCTTCAGTGCTGCCCAGTGCAGCCACCCGCGCAGAAAAATCAAGGTTTCGATTACATTTAAGATGAAGAGCAGGGTCTCTCATCCTCTCTCTCAGGCTTTGAGAGGTAATATTTATTATGAAAACCCTAGAAGTGATTTACAAATAACTGTGATGGTTGATACCGGTTTGATGTACTAAACAGCTGAAATGGAAGAGTTTAGGGTTGTTTTGTCTTTTTTAACTATTACTATCAAGAGAGAAGCTACCCAGATTTAAACGCTGCCCTGTATGCAATGCAAATAAAACCCCAGCAGGATGCAGAAGAAGGTGTGGGTGCAGAGTAAAGGGAAGTCAGCAAATGGCACACACAGAGCCTGGGCTCAGAAGGGGAGCTAGGAAATAAATCACCATGACTCGCTGTCTCCATCGCCTATGGAACTGCGGCAAAGCAGCACTTCTGTCAGAAATCTCCTGTCCAAGCTGACGTTTCTCACAGTGGAAATCCAACCCCCCCGAAGGACAGGGAGGGATTGTTTTAACCTCTCGGGCAGAGCCAAGTCTCCAGCCGCGCTGCAACAGGCAGCACGCTGCTCCGATGCTGCTCCTGCTGCGGCACAGCTCCAGCCCCTGCTCCTGCTCCCAGCAGCCCACGGCCGCAGGGATTTGACTGCAGCAGTGCTCCTGCTGCCAGCGGACCCGAGATGGCCTGCTGCACTTTGCATGCAGCTGCTCTGCCCGCAATGATTCAGCCGCATCCTGGCTGCCCAGTGCCGCCTGTTATTTTTCAGAAAACCAGGGTGACATGAGTCATCTGGTCACATCAGGACAAGGCCATGCACTTTGGGCTCCCCACATCTGGCTCAGCTGTGGGACCATCCTCAGCCCCCTGGCTGCAATGGGCCATGCTTATCCTCTGTAGTCCTCAGGGCTGCAGCCAAAAGCACCTGCCCATGACATGGGGACACATGGAATCACAGAATGGTTCGGGCTGGAAGGCACCCTGAAGGTCATCTTGTTCCAAGCTCCTGCCATGGCCAGGGACACCTTCCACTAGACCAGTTTGCTCAAACCCCTGTCCAGCCTTGAACATTTCCAGGGATGGGGCATCCACAATTTTTCTGGGCAACCTGTTCCAGTGCCCCACCACAACCAGAGTAAAGAATTTCTTCCTAATATCTAATCTCAACTTACCCTGTTTCAGTTTGAAGCCCCTTGTCCTATCACTATGTGCCATTGCAAGTAGTTCTCTTCCTCTTTCCTGTAGGTCCCCTTTAGGTACTGGAAATCTGCCTCGTGGGACAGAAGATGTGTGTACCAGGGGCACGCCACCATGCTCACAAGAGGTCCTCTCCAGAGCAGGGGAGCATGATTTTTACTGTGACTTTTTTGTCTGGGAGGCACACGGAGGGGCCAGGCCCCCTCGGCATCCTATTTCCCACACCCCATCCCTTTACACACTGGGCAGGGCTGGCTGCTGTGCTGCGAGGGTGCGCAGGAGGAGAGGTATCCCTGCTGGGGCCACCCCTTTCCAGCTGCACCCAGGGGCTGCTGCAGGTTTGGGGATGGTGACAGGGAGGAGGAGTGCTTACAGGGCACAGATGCTGTCCCCAGGGCTGAGCCAAGCTGCACTGAGTGCCAGCAGGGAGTCACACCAACAGCCCAATGCTCTTTGTGCCCTGGCTGCCTGTCCCAGGAAGCGCTGTCTTGAAAAATCTCATAACCTAGGGTAGGGCTGACTTGCTGACACAGGGCATGCCCTTGCCCAGCAATCAATTTGGATGCAAGTAGTATTTGCATGATAACTACTCTGCCTAAGTAAGACCATGTGTGGTATGAAGTGTGAGTGCTTTTCCTCTACTCTGAAATAACTTCATTTAGAGACAAGCTTTTTGAGATGCATGAAGCTCAAAGCAGATCCAAGGTACTGCCTACAGTTTCCACACAGCATCATCCTGACTTTCTTGGACTGCTGTTTGTGACCAGGGCAGCCATGATGTGCCCCAAATCAGAGCAGAAGAGTAGAAGCATCATGCTAAGCAATTAAAGGGCACCCCCATCCCCCCACACCAGCTACCCACATTCCTGGACTTTCCTTCAGGCTGGCACAGCACCCACTGCCTTCCTGAGCTGGTATCTCAGCGGGTGGGAAGGAATTTGGACCCAGTGGATGTGATTGCCAGCACTATTAAGGAGGCACATGCAGTCTTCACAGGCTGAAAGTCTGGCTTTAGGACTAGCCATTGCATCCAAAGTGCCTGGCTACATCAGGACCCCATGCTGCCTGAGGGCACCTCCATCCCAGCAAGGGGGGCTGCTGTGCTCAGCAGCCTGGAGTCTGCACCGTGGTCTGGTGAAGCAGGGGGCAGTGAGTGGTCTCAGTTCATCTGTGGGTTTAAAAGCCCTTCCAGAGAGAAGGAACATGAGGGAGCTGTGTAGCTGTGTAAAGGGCTGATGAGAAATATTTAAATATTTCAGTTCCCAGTGTAACTTGAGTCATTTGGAATGGAAAGTTTCCATTACTCAATAAATCTAGTGCATTCATTTAAAAGGAGAAAAAAAAAAAAGAAATGAAAATGGACAACTTTTGGTGTTGGCTTGAGGAACATGACAGTGCAGCAGAGTCACAGACAAGCACCACCCACCAGCAGGTACATAATGTTCTTGGCCCAGGCTAGGGCCAAGGAGGGACATGGGGCAGGCATGGAGCAATGGGCACATTTGCTGCCCAGGGAAGGCCTGCTGGCATAGATAATGCAGAGAAAAATTTAGGCTTGGATCAGAGCAGGTGAGAACAAAAACCCCAAACCTGTGCACCTTCAGATGAAATTAAATTGCATGAGGAGCTTTTTAGGAGCATTTCTAAGGAGGTGCCCATGTCTGAAGCAGTGCTCTGCACTACCTGACTGTGAGAACAAACTCTGCCCAGGGGTGCAGACATGATCACCCCTGGCTTCTGCCCAGGAAGGGCGAGTACTTACTGCCTTGCCAGGGATGGCTCTGGTGCTGGACTGTCCCAAACCCAGGAGCCTCCTGCTTAAAACGGCTTGGAGGAACAGCTCTACCTGCCCCAGCTCCTTCTGCCACGCCCCACCAGTGGGGCTTGTTCCTAAGGCATGCTTCACAGAGGACCACGCTCCCCACATCAGGTTTTGGGGGGAAGGGATGAGGATTTTATGTGCCCGGACTGCTATTCTCAAACAGCCCTCGGCCACCTCGATGGCTTCAGAGAGGGGATCCGAGCCGGGACCGAGCGGGGACCCAGGCGGTGCCGGCTGGCGGGGCTGCACTGCACTCCAGCGGCCGCCGAGCTCCCGCAAGCAAAACGCCTGCTGGGAAAAGGCTCGGGCTCCCTCTCCATCCCTCAGACCATCCTCAGCCTTCCCACTGCGACAGCTCCTAGCCCTCCCCAGCGCCTCTCTGTCACAAAGACGATTCTAGTATTACAGCCACTTTAGTGCCCCCCGTTATCCTGCTTCCCCTCGGTCCCAGTCTTCCTCCAGCAACACTGCAGCCAGAGGAGAAGCTTGCACAAGGACTGTGGCACAGGGAATGGGGAGCTGGGGGCTGCTTGCAGCAGATACAGGAACACAGAGTAAAATAAGTAAACAGAGCAGGACCCTTGGCAGCACCTCCCTCCCTAACACACCAAAGAGACACGGAGAGACTTCCCTAACACCAAAGAGACAAGGGAGAATACCACCAAGGCAACCTGGAGCCTCCCAGCCCCTTCTCCCCAGTGCTTGCAGCTCTTCCAGGGGAAGAAGCAGGAGGATGGCACTGTGACACTCTAGAAGGGACCAGCTGGCATGCACTGGATGTAGGGCATGAGCTGTGCCCTTGCCAGCTTGCACACACCAGACCCTACAAGCTCAGGAGCAGGGGAGGAGAGCAAGAAGGGCTCTCCCTGGAAGGCTGTGAACAGAGCTAGAAACTGAGCTCCCACTGTCACCCTGATGGGCACCAGAGCACCCAGCTGCCAGCAACAAGGCCAGAGTGATGCCCTGCCCCTGTTGGGGGTGAAATAAATGCCACCTTCACCTGGAGGTGCAGCTGCAGTGCAGAAACTGTTCCCAAATACAGCTGGAGTTTTTGTGGAGCTGAGGCACAGACAACCCATGGCAGAGCTCCCACCTGAGCTGGCTGGATCAGGCAGCAGAAAGGAGGGTGGAGAAGTGTTGCCTCCCTGCAGCAGGATAGTGCAGTAGCAGATAGCATCCCCTCACACCCCACCCCCGTGTTTCTGGGCAGACACTGACAGTAGTCCAGATCCTCGTACAGCTTCCTGCCCAAGCCAGAGGAACAGAATTACTGCAAATACTTCTATTTCTGGTCAGTCTGAGGAATATGACCTTGCCAGTCAGTCCTGCCCTATTGCAGGGACCATTTTTGAAACAGAGGCCAAGGCAGTGGCATAAAAAATGCTCTCCTCATGACAAATCCTGCATTTACAGCCAGAAACTATTGTAAATAATATTTACATCCAAGGCACAAAAAAATGTGCAGATGGAGCACTGCAATTTGGCAAGAGATGGCTCTATAATCACCAAGAATGATTTAAACAAGCAAACAAACAGAAAGGAAACCATACCATTAATGATATAAAATATCAACAGAGGGAAAACAACACAGCCTCACTAGCAGCAGCAGCTTTTCCACCTACAGAGCAGCCAGGCAGTCAGAGATGACTTTCACAGCTCAGCACACGTTAAGGAGTCAGGCCAGAAGGCTGCGAGGGCTGGGTCCAGGTTTGCGTACCACCCTCTGCTGCACCACTTCAGACAAGTCACGGGACATCCTTTTGCCCTATGCACCAACACAGATAAGGAGAAGCCTGGAATATGCAGCACCACAATCACACCTCCCTCCCTCTTCCCAAAATGGTGCCCAAATATCATACTTGGAAGGAAAACCTTCAGACCCCTCACCTTAAAAATCCTGCTAAATCCAGCTCAAGTTTTACTCAGTTCTTCCAGGTTCTCAAGATGGGCTGATGTGGGTTCATGTCTTGCCTAGGCCAGGGAGACGGTCTGAAGATACTTTTGAGGATGTAGGGATAACTGAAGGAAGAAAAAGAGGGAGTCCTGTTGATTTTAATGGTCATCTTTCAAAGCACTACCATGTGTCTGTCTTACAAGTGTATCAAATGAGACCCCAGCACCTGCACTTCATTTGATCAGGCTTTTCCAGCTCGTAAGAGCAGACCACTGGAAAAAAAATCAATAAAATCAATAAAAACTAAGCGCCAACTGCAGCCTCTAATAGAATGAGTTTAGATTGAGCTGTTGTCCAGTGTACGTAGGTAGGAACCATTGTATTGTTCCCACATAGCCCTGCTGTCAGCATTACAAGATGCTTGCTGGGCTGACATTGGTGCTTCTCCCTGCTAAGCCCTAGACTTGGGCACGTATTACATTTTCCCTTTATCATTGGTCACAGGTCAGATCAGTCTCTGTGTGAACTAAGGGATGCCCCTGCTCACACCCACGAGTTTTGTGTGAAATTTCAGTGAAGGTTTAGCACAGTAATTTTGTGGGTACCTGACCAGCCTCCTAAGGAGCTATGCCTGAAGTGTCCTGGGTAAAACAGAAATCAGTATTAGGGCTCTCCCAGACTGCCTGAGGCTGTATTTCAACAACTACTGAGTATTGCCAAGACTTCTATTTGTTTTCTAATATGTTTCCTGTTTAGAAAGACATCCCAAGCCCCCAGTGCCCTCCTATTCACTAACCAGGTGCTACACAGAGCTCAGGAAACAAGCACTGGGTTTGGATGCTAGCATGTTTTTAATAAATTACATGTATTTTGGATGTAAACAGTGACTCTGTTGAAATGTTGTTTTCTGTTTTCTTGTTTTGACTGTAGGTTGAAGCTTCAACGAGATTAAATTTTAGAACACCAAAAGTAGCCTTTCCTGTGGTTTCCTAAGCAAAAGGGGAATGCTAAGTACTGGAACACAAATAGGGAAATGGTCCTCCTCTTTGAAGAGAAAAACTTTCCTCTTGTTAAATCCTAGCAAATGGAAGCAACCAGTTGCTACAGCCTCTCTATGTGGGGATCACATTAAGGGGCTTTACCCAGGCTGCATGATGAGGCTGCTGCCACCTCCAAATCCCAGCCATCCCCACATCCTGACCTCCATCACATCCCAGCCTCCATCAGTCCAGTTTGCCATGTGGCTGTTTCACATGCAGCAGGAAGGACAGTGATCATCTTAGGTCTTTGATAATTTTTTGATGTTTCTTTAACAGCTCTTGAAGTATTTCAATTTGCCAGAGGGTTGGTACCCATGTTTTTAGGTGTTCCCTTGCTGCAGGTCCCAAATCTGTGTGTATCGCGTGGTTTGACTTTGTCAGCTCTGATGTCTCACCACTGTGCTTCAGATTCCCCTCTCCCAGTGCCTGGCGGAACCTAAATGGAAACACGAATCAGTTCTTAATGTTACAGCAGCCCCAAGAGGCACAGTAAGGACCAGGGCCTCCCTGCATGGGGGCTCGAGCAGGATCGCTTCATTTAGGAGCCTTTAAAACAAGGACAGCGCCTGAGCACAGGCCACCTTAGCTGGCAGAGTCACCAGGGTGACAGGAGGACAACATTCGACCAGTCTTCTCCTCTGGGCAGCTCATTTTGCACTGTACTTACAGAGGCAGCTGCCTTCAGTTCCAGCTGGACGCACAGAGCTTGGGCTCTGCCCCAAATTGATGGTGCCCACATACCTCTAGAGAGCGATGCAGGAAAATACAGCCTGGCTAGATTGGTGCATATATTATAGAATATCTGCTGTATGCATATTGCATATGATCATCACCACTTATTAAAATCTTCATCAAGACTCGAGGTGCCATTGCTGGAAGCAGCCTCTTTCATCATCTGGGATGCTTTTGGGAGTGTGTGGAGCCAGAGGGGGAGCAGCTTCTGGGGGCACACAGCTGCTGCCATCCTGTACAACACTGTCTCAAGCTGCCACTACACCCAAGGTGGGCTTGGCCAGCCAGAGTAGGATTTCTGCCCCTGCCCCACTCCCACCATGGCTGTAGGCTGAGCAGAAATCCTCCCAAGTGTCATCAAAAGGCTCTGCCTCCTGAGCAGCTTCCCTGGCTTCTCATGGGTCCAGGCACTTGTTCAAAGTCACCATGCTGTGCAAAAGTCCTGGGAACAGCCCAGGACTATGTCTGGCCCGGAGGAAGCAGAGAGAATCACTCCACCCTGCTGCAAGGCTGAGGAGTGTCACAGCTAGGTGTGTGCTTTCCCTCTGTGCAAGGGCCCTTCTGCTGTCTCTGTCAGGCACCAGGAGGGGAAGACAGTCTGCTGCCGTTGTTAATATCGGGTGTGAGTTCCCCGAAGCCATACACCGAGCATCTGGCACTGCCATCCCCTGAATGCTGCCACTTCATCATCCTAAACCAGGGGATGTCATTAGCGATCTGCATGGCTGTGGCACTGTAAGGAGCACTCATCCATCTGCTCCTCACCAGGTACCTCCTTATCATCCCAGGAGTTATCTTGGGTGGCTGGAAAGGCTCTGTTGTCTTTCCAGCTGTTGAGATCAGCATCTCCTTTGTTACTCTGAGGTTTTGCTAAGGGTTTGCATTGTGTTAAGTTTCAGAGAGCACAAAGAAACCGAAGATCTTTGTATGCCAGGCTCCTGCCCTAAGGTACTTAAGTCTTCAGGAACTAGAGGGCAGACAAAAGAGAAGAAAGAGGGTACTATATCAGAGCAAAAGATCAAGCCAGTGAGAGAATATATTATTCATTAAGTATATCTCCAGACCAAATAACAGAGGGAGTGCAGGAACAGGACTTACAATGGGCTTAGGTACAGCTGTAAAAAATTTATATACCCAGTTTTATCTCCTCTTCTCTGACATCTGTTTACTTCATTTGGGATAGGAGGAAGCCTACCCACCATTTTTGAAAATGAGTGTATTTATATGTTCCCACTGTTTTCACTGTTCATGACAGGATATGCATGTGATCATGTGGGCAGATAATGTCGATGGAGAGAGCTGCAGAGGTCTGAGTTTGATTCTAAAGCTGGTGGTAGCTGGGGTCTTTCCTGAGACTTGTCTGTTAAATGGGCTCATAACAGGGACCGAGCTGCTCTGACCTGTGGTCATTTCACTCTGGTGGCACCTGAACACCTGAAATCCATCTGTATGCTGCCTTTCCCAACATGCCAGCTTTTCTCTTACTGCTACTTCTACTATTAGCCAAACCAGCTCAGAGGTGATCACAAGAAGACTTCCTAGATGTATATTCTCACTGTGGGGCTCCTCCTGACTTTTGGAGGGTGCCTCCTGTCCCCAGATTGCTGGAGGACTCATAGGATGCTGTGCTAAATGCATTGGAACAGAAGGACCCAGGGGACAGCAGTTCAAGTCAAGGACCTGGGCCTCCAGCACAGAGATAATGATAACTAAGTGGCTATTGCCAAGGGCAACCCCCTCCCAGAAGTACCACGCTTCAGTGCACGTGCAGCTTTGGCTTCTGGCATCATTTACACCTGCTGAGCTTGCCTTTCCCATGCAAGCCCCCTCTTCGGGCCGTCATTTGGGAAAGAAAAGCAATGAGGGGCTGGTGGCTGCAGAGCTACTCCCTATTTCGAAGTAGGTGCTAAAACCCTCCTGCTCAAAACTGAGCAGGGAGACATCTCAGGCTCGAGCCTCCACAATGACTTTTAACCCTCCTTACCACCCCAAGCAGAGGCAACTCTGCACTGTCACACAAAATTAAACTTTCTCTTTATTCTCCAGTCTAATCTCTGTCTCCACAATATGATCCTGAGGTTTAATCTGATTATGATCCTTCATATCACACTCTAACAAATGGCCCCAGCTGCCAGGCTAAGCGGTTTAATGAGATACTGTGTCGGTTATCAAAGGAAAGGCAGAAGAGACACCGCAGACAAAGGCATTGCTCAGTCCCATCCCCCGGATGCGGGGCATGGGCTACAAGGAAACACTCATGCAACTGATGTTGTGTCTCTTCTGTAAGAGGAGGAGACCTGCCCTTCTGCAAGAGTTTTGATGGAGAACCGTGCTCTATCAGGCAGGGTGGCAGATGCTCCGTGACTGGCAGCTGTGAGATGTGACCACAATATTGTCTGGCCATGAGGGTCTGAATACAAGATAGAGAAAATACAGTTTGTCTTTGGTCAGATGCTATTACATCTGATCCAAACAGAAAAGCCCAAGATGTATCACATGGCAAATCAATATAGTTGTTTGTTAATCCAAATGCAATCAGACACTTTTTTCTTTCCTGCCTAGATAAGACCCACCCTTCCCCCTCAGAACTGCAGCCAAAACATAATTCCCTCTCAGTGGCTAACAGCATTCATAAATTACGCTCAAGATCCATTGTTCATTTAATCCTTTTTGCTGCTATTAGCTCTGGTCACTGATCTGTTGCCTCTCCGGTCATTTTAATGACACAGCTAGAAAACAGCCAAACTCTTCAGCTTAGTGGTAAAAGCTGGATATGTGCTACAAAGAGGAATGGTGTCTATCACTAACTCAAGGGGAAGAAGTGTGGGAGAATTACAGGCCAGAGCTGGTTGTTGCCTGGGGAAGGCAGAGAGGAACAGGCTGGAGCAGACTATTGATTCTGGCCTGAGCTCAGGTCTTATGGAGATGATGAAGCCGTTGGCCCATGGCCTCGGGAATATGGTTCACTTCCAAGACAACCAGACCATGGCAAGCCTTTCAACCAGCCTAACCTGATTTGCCAAGGAAATCAGTGATGATAGTCACCCTTCCTTTGAAGTTGCAGTTGTTTTTTAAGTTGTTTAACTTGACCTCTGTGTGTTCTTTCCTCTTCAGCACAGGGGTTATACTGCATGGATTAGTATTATCAGTGTGACACGCCATTACAGGAGATACTGATGAGACTCCATCTGGAAGGCTGCAAACCAGCCTGTTTATCTGTGCAGAGATGAACTACACTCCGTGTAGAGCAAGACTGGAACAGAGGTTTTATCAGAGAGAAAGAGACCACAGAGTCTGGCACATCTAGTCATGCTCAGCTGAAGGCAAGGGAGCTTATGATTACCCTTGTGATGGTTGCACAGACAGCAAACCCCATGGAGGGTGAGTAGCAGCCTGATCTGTACTGGTACAAACCAGACTGCACTGGCTGCGAACACATCTAGGCTGAAAGTTCAAAGAAAGCTCCTAATGGTCTGTGTGGGTCTGAAATAATCTGCCTGCCTACGAGCCAGGGGCAAAGTATCTACCTACCTCTGAAACTGCTCTTGGTTAGTCTGGGGGAAGGGACCAGGAAGAGCAGCAGATGGACTTGGTGGCTGATGACATTTCTTCCAGTCCTCACCCTTTTAAAATGGGATCCCAGGAATTCAACACTGATGTTAATTTCCTTAGTAATTTTTACCATGGATCTTTAAAAATTTCCTCTGAGCTGCATTTTTGTTTTGGTTCACTACTAGCTTGGAACCGGACTTTCTTAAGCTCTCCTGAATTAACCAGACTTTTTCCCTGGAATGCATTAGCTAGCCTTCTGGAGTTGCAGTGCATGCAGCCCTGCTCTTCAGGTCCCCCAGCTGCGTTGGTGACAATACTGTCACCAGAATGGGCTATGGCCTGCCCCCTGCTGCTGGGATGTGCTGCAGAAGCAGCTGGGTGTAAGGCTGCCTGCAGCTGTGGCAGAAGAGGTTTGGCTGTTCAAGTTGCTGGATAACAAATGGTGCCCATCTCCTCAAAGGCAATAGTAAAAATGTGCTGGGCCAGATGCAACTGAGCCATGGCTTGGGATCAGGCTCTGGACCACCCTGCATGTAAAGTGGTGCCCTGTCAGGCTGAAGCAGGCTCAGTTCATGCTTCTCGGAGCTGCTGGCCTGTGCTGCTGCCTGATTCCAAGAGTGGCTTTTCTAAGAATGGAAACAAAAAGATATTAAGATTTTTAGTCCAGAAATCTTTAAGTGGCATAAACCACAGTTGTGCAGCTGGTAATTACCACCACCCAGGGGAGCCTAGGAAGATGCCATTCTTTTTTCTAATTACTACAAAGCCTTTCAATTTGATTAATTCTTTCCTTAATGCATTTCCTTGTAATTTGTATTTCTGAAGATGCTAATGGTAAATTAGACAATCTTTCCTGTGAAAAATATATTCTGTACTCTCCATAAGCTTAGTCTCTGGTGGCATCTGTGCATTCTTCATCACCCATCCAGGAGATGCTTTCAAAGCCAGGTGCTGATCCTGTCCTTTCTTTCAGTTCAAAGATGCTGCTTGAAGCAGAACTGGCAAGTAACACGATGAAAGTGTCGCCCATTTCTTTGTGCTGCAATGGTTTGGGTCAGAACAGACTAAGACACATTTGCTACCTGGAGCTGTTTAATTTCCTTTGAGATTGCACATATTATTCCAGCCAGAGAAGTCAGATGCCAAGGAGGTCAAGGGCACCACAGCCTCCTACAGTAATAGCACAGGTTGGCCTGATGGGTGAGTGGGATCTCTTACCATGATTTGAGCACTGGCTGCTGTGTCACTATCTCACGTGACATTGCAAGGCCCTCAGATGAGTGTTGGGGGTGGGGTATAATAATAAAAAATATGCTTCTCCTCAAAACCAGAAATCCTAGCATTGGTAAGCAGAAAAATACTTAGGGTGCAGGGAGAATTATCCTGCCTAACTGTGTCCATGTCCCAGCTTTGCTCAGAGAGGCCAGGCTGCTCCCACTGGGAACATAGCTTGCAAGGTGATCTAACTTCATTGCTAGGCACCATTTCAAACTAAAGATGGGCTGTAAGTGAGGGTGAGTAGATGGTCTGTAATGGCCTCTGTGTACACCTGGGTCCCATGAACTAAAAGAGAGTTGATGTGTACTGAAAAATAACCATTCCCATCAGAGCCAAAGGGGTGGCATCAGAAAACTTGTTCCGAGAATTTTTTTTTTTTTCCTGGAGGAGAGAGAAAAAAAGAGGGAGGTAGAGGGGCCTAAGGGGTAGGCACACATGGGAGTCATGGCCTAGCCCCATGGAGAGAGGGCAAGACCCTAATGGAGCAGGGCAGTGGCTATTCCTGCAAGTTCCCTCCTTCCCAGAACCCTGCCTGCACCTTGCTTGTTGGTGCTTTCCCAGTCAAAGGTTGTTGGGAATTACTGCAAGACCATCAGAAACAATAAATCCATATTCTGGCTCTTAGAGTGGCTTCCAGAACTTAGAGACTTTTTACCCAAGTCTTGCTATTTATTAGAAAGCTCCCCCATGGTCTCTTCTCTCCTTTTTGGCAACAGAATCCAGCATTAAATCAATCGAGCTCATTTGTCTCAGCTCGATGATAATAACAAGATGCTGATTTTAAGAGCAAGATCCTGGATCAGTGCTTGTGCTTCAGAGAGACATTGCCCTCTAGTGACTAGAAGGCAGGCTGTGTAAAAAGACAAAACATCATGAGTTTTGTACAGTTTTATATGTCAGAGCAACATATTAAATTGAAATTTCTGACAAAGCGATGCTGACTGTGGTGATGGCTGAGAATGCAGCAAATACTCACGAAAGCAATGAAAAAGAGAGGGAGAGAAAATGGTCATCACATTCCTTCCAGATGTTCTGAACAAAGAACTTTTGATAAAACTTACTTCAAGAAAGTCTGTATTTGTCCAGATGCTCACTTTTTAAAAAGAAAAATTATAAATATTAAACATAAAACTTATTCTGTAGCCAAAACACAATGTGGTATCTCTTTTTGGAGAAAAATCTTGGGATGAGGCCATCATTTGGCAGTCAGGCTTGGTGTATAAGTGAAAAGCTATTTGCAGAAAGCTTACTGTGGTAAAAATGTGATAAATGTATTTGGCAAGTTTGGTTTTTTTAATAAGAGACCTGCTGCACAACTCTGCCGTAACCACAAAAAACTGCCTCACAACAAAACCCCACACACCCAAGCAGACCTGCACGAGATGATGTAAGATAGTATCTCAAAGATGTCTCTGAAAGGAATTAATTCTTGTATTCAACTGCTTCCATGAACACATTAGTCCTTTCCTCAAAGCTTTTTCCCTTTGCCAGTGGCCAGCTGTATCACATCTTGCTGTTCTGGAGAAAAAGCTGCAGGACTGTTCCTGAGTCTTTGTGGTCAGTAGTAACGTACCTTCCATGTTTCAGTGATGACAAGGATACTTTCTGCAGCAGCATATGCTAGCTGATGCATTTGCTTATGTAAACAAGAAGAAAACAGAGCAAAAACTGATCAGACTTGGCTTAAAGCAGGGGTCCATCGTTCTGTGCTTATTTCCTGGCTTTGCTGAGTCATTCCTGCCTGTAAGAGGCTGCCACTCTGGCAGAGGAGCGGAGCATTCCGTGTCACGGCTGTGCAGCACACGGTGCATGCCCATGGTTTTGCTTCACAGCAGGCTGTGAACCACAGCAGCTGAGGACTCTGATACACAGCTGCATCCAAGTTAAGGTATCACCACTGAAACATTTTTTTTTCACACAGCTATAAAGGGAGATAAATTCTTCAACAGCCACAACTAAATCCCACAAGAACCATACATCAGAGCAGTAAAATATTAAATTTGGGATTAACAGCTCTGAATGTTTTGCACTGTCCTTAAACAGTTTGAATTGTTTTTGCCTTCCTCTAACTTCAGAAGCCAGCCCTTCAACCACAAGACAAAATTAAGATGGAACAGGAGACATTACTTCATTGCCACAGCTGTCTGACTCTGCCTGGCAGATTGGCATCTCCTTGCGCTTTACTGAAACAGCTCAGCTCACAGGAAGCAGAAAAGCCACACTTGAACAGGAGGTGTCATCATGAAACTGACACTTGTGTCCCATTTAGGGAGCCTGGAGAACAAAGGTTTAGCAAGAGAAGTTAACTGTTCGAAACAGTTCCACACAACGCAGTTACCCGTGCGGAAAGGCGACTTGGAGGGTATTCCGAGGATCGGAACAACGCGGGTGCCAGTTCACATGGTGGGATCAGGTCTATACATGGTGAGATCTGATGCAGGAGACACAGGACCACGACCAGACCAGAACCACACAGCTGGGATCCTTCCTGACCCATATCTACTCAGCTCAAGAAACCGTAGAAGACAGCCTGCTCCAGAGGCTGCCCTGGAGACGCGTGGCTGTACCGCAGTCTGCCACGATGGGGAGACACCGTGCCACGGATGTGCCTTGTGCAGCTTCCTGGAGTGTGGGATGCAAATCCCACCTCTGCCAGCCCCCTTGGCAAAGGACTTGTTTACTTTCCTGCACAGATGTGACAAAAAAACCCCACCAAACCAAACCCAAAATCCCCCCTATCTTGGTTTAGTTTCAGCGATTTAATAACATTAAACCCAGCATTCTTTATATTAATTCTAAAGCTCTGTTCTTTTGAAATACTAAAATCCCTTTTCTTTTGAAACATCCACAAAATTAAAAGCACAGAGGGTCTTCGAGTTAAGAGCCTTTGAAAAATACTCTCCTTCTGCACTGCACCCAAAAATACATGGGTGTTAACAACTAGGGAAAGACCTGCTCCTCGTCCAGCCTGCTGGATAGAGCTGGGGACAGGAGTGAAATCTGCTCTGCCAAAGCCCCCTGATTGTATGGCACTAACACAACTGGCAAACATGAAAAAGACATATTTGAAGCAATTGGAAGAAAAATATAAGTGAAGGAGAGAAAAATGAAGAGGCAAAACCCACTGTTCCTCTTCTTGCTTCCATTAAGCTCTTCAACACTAGCAGCATGGTTAAATTCCTACTGGAGCAGGATCTCACTGAATTGAATTTCCTCTGAGAAAGATTCCAGCTTCAGAACACCTCAGAAATGTTCCTCTGCCCCTCTGCAGAGCTGGCCTGTGAGGTAAGCAGGCAATTAAACCCGCTGTCCTTGTGAGAAAGGCGACTGCAGCAACAATACACGTGCTAGGTTACAGAGGCAGCAGAGCGAGACTCCTTTGCGCTGCCTTTCAGCTTAGGTGCCACAAGACTGGAGACACAGAACAAGGCAGTTGCCTGCTCTGACTGACACACAAAGTTGGGTTTCACTGGCTGTAGCTTCCAGGCAGGCTGTCACTGTTGAAAGCAAATTAGATCAGCTGGGCATCAAGTGATACCTCCCATCAGTTTTCACCGCCCACCGCTGCCAGCTCGTCACTTCTCTTTAGCGCTGCATGTGCCAACTGTCTCACAGAGCCAGCTGCAACATCTACTGGAAGGACACGGGGAGCAACCACAGGTGGGGAGAGGAGCTGGCGGATCCACTCGGGCTTGGGGCAAGACCTTTGCCTGCCTTAGTCCAGGCAGAAAACAGGGTTCTCCAAGAAGACTGCCAGCTTGCTGGCCATCAGGTCCAGGTCACTGGTGTTGGCATATTTGAGCAGATTGGTGTTCTTGAGAAAGTAATGCTTGAGGAAGTGCTGGCTTACACACTTGTGCAGCTTCTGTACCAGCCTCAGAAAGGCTTCAGGGAAGCAGCGCCAATCCTTGGTGCGTGGGTATTTTTCACACGTCCAGAATAGCACTGTCTGCAAGAAGCAGATGGGAGAGAAGATGTGTTAGAGGTTCTGTCGAGGGCTCACACAGCTTACTAAGGCACTTTTAGTGCTGGTAAATGGCTGACAGCCTTGGAAATCACAGAGACTCACGCTGCTACCTCCCTGTGTTAACGTTTCTGCAATGGAGGGATCCCAACTGACCAGGAAGAGCAGCTTTGAGGTGCCTGGTTAGGATGTCTCCCCAGAGGAGCCACTCTCCACTGACTGAGCCAGGAGCCCAAGGAAAATGATCTCACTAAAATAATCTTGGCCTGTTTGCCATCCTCCAGCAGGAGGCTCTGTAGAAATGCCAGGCATTTTAATCTGTAGAAAATGGCCTATTATGCAAGGGTAGAAGCCAGTAGATGCAAGGAGGGACAGTGCATAATGAGATCAACATAATTATTTGTTAGCTTCAGCTGTATTTGTGGTGAAGATACACAAAGATCTGCATCCTAAACAGATTCCAGGTGCAAGGCTTGCTTTCTGGTCAAATGCTGCCTGTTTTTTTCTGACATGTGATACTTAACTTCACGTCTTATGTTCTATTCCTCTAAAATTTCTTATGTAATTTAACATTTGAGAAATACACAGTTAAAATAACAAAATGCATATGATTGTTGCTCTTATAGTATTATTTTTACACTGCCTATGTTGCATTTTCTCAGACTTTCCCATGACTGAGAAGAATTTTCTCAAGGAACTTAGACTTACTGCACCAAAAAAGACATACTGACTGCCTTGGTCAGCCTGAAATAACTTTTTAAAGTACAAAATCACCTATTCGGTCTTCAGTAATTCTGCTAAGTCCCTTAACTGTCCTCTGAATCCCAATTTTATTTTGCAAATTCAGCTACCCAAAAAGAGATTCACAGACATTTTGAGAGGTGGCAGAACCACTGCCTTCAACTTGTCTGTTTCTACAGAGGTAGAATTTCATCTATAGTTGTACTGCTGACAAATTTCTTCTCAAACAGTTTATCAAATGTGAAAATTTTTTTGTTCACAGCTGCAATAACCACAAAGCCTTTTCTTGAATGTCACCAGGGAACAAAGACATAGTGAGGAATTCAAGCTATAACTCTCTGAGAGCTGCTCCTTGAAGACTTGCAGAGCAGTTACCTTCTGACACACTAAAACTACTTCAGCAGGCAGCAGTTGCAATGAAGTTTCTGGAGGCAAGGCAAACAGTGCTGCTTTTTCAGTCAGGAGCCCAAACAAGTGATTTATCCCCAGCATTTATGTCCCTAACTGCCAGCTCTCTACCAACAGCACAGAGTTTGCTTTCAGAATGTACCTAGATCTTTTTGAAATTCCAGATCTCAAAATTCATTCCTATGCAGTAAGCAAAAGAAGGGCAATTACGTGGTCCTCTCTGGCTTTCAGAGCTCCTGGTATACAGATTTCCTCTGTCATAGAGGATCTTGTTTAATCCTAGTTGTTGGATACCTCTGACGGGGGGAACCTGAGAATGCGAAGAAACTGAACACTAAGCCTCTACTCAACTGCTGTTTTAACCACTGACTGTTTCTCTCATTTTTCTTTTATTTTTTTCCTGGTTTTCCTTTTAATGTGCATAATTTTGAAAAAATTCTTTCTGTCTGGTAAACCAATCCTCTCTTGCCGTAAAAGCCGGAACTATAGTTACAGTAAAGAACTGAAGAGCTTCTGAATAGTTTCTTACTTTAATCAAGAGTCCATGCAACAGCACCTCCTGCACATCTGCTCCTTCAGCCAGGGAAAAACATTGTTCCTAATGGTTAAATGGTTTTCCACTTTGTCTTACATATGACAGTTTTCCCACCAGGTAGCTCTTACAGGCACTGAGGAGTTTTGCATTCAGCTAAGCTATAATCAGCCTCATCAATTATTTTTTTGCTCCATCTTGACTTAGAGTAGTGCCACGACTCTAACACCATTTGATGGTCACCAGCTTTTTCTTTAGGAGGAATCTTAGCATTGCATCTGGTTTTGGACACCAAAAGATCAGTAACTACTGTAGGAACCTAATGGCTTGAGGCTTCAAGGTGGGAAAAGTACAGCCTCTCCCTGGCAACTCCAGGAAGAAGAAGTCCCAGAAAACAGGATTTTTAATCTATAATCTAACAAATGATGCTGCCTGTGGCCCATTGGTGTCTGCAGCTGTCAGATGTGGGGACACAGTCATAGCAGAGTCTTCTCCTTCTTCTTCACAAATTTTGTTTGAAGCCATCCTGAACCCTGAAATAGGTGCAGGGAGGATGCCACCACCTCTTTAACTCTTTCTTCCCTTCCTACCCCAAGTGAAACACCACCAGAACTGTAGTTTGCACCTAATTCATTAATAATGCTCACTTAAGACAATTTTGTTTGGTGCATATCAAAAAAGAAAAAAAGCACCATCTTCCACCAGACAGAGAGATGGATAGAGATGGCTGGGATACTTAAGAAGCAGGAAGTGTGCAATTACAGACAAGAGTACAATGTGAAGTCAAAACAGAGCAGGGGCCTTGACTCTATTTATGTTGCTGCAATCATAATGTTCCTACAGGCCTTAGTTTCTTATTGAAGTTTGGAACACATATTTAGTGAATTTCTTGCCACCATAAAGCAATGAAAAGGTACATCAGTTTTGACAGTTACCTTAGAAGTTACACAGATACCACACTGATTTACACCACAACATTCTGACATTACTGGATGCAAGCCACTGCAACAGATCCCGTGATCTGTACATACCCTGTATGTAGGTATCAGGGTGATGCCTACCTGAAGGTGATAAGCTGTGATGACAGGCTTATTCCCAGCACACCAGACATCTTCCTTCATCTGCCTCATGACCCTGAAGCACTTCATGCGACAACCACCATCTTCATCAAGTCCCTCCATGAGGATGTGCTCAGCACGGGAGAAGCACAGCTGCCAGTGATAATTAGAGCGGGCTAGGAGGTCGAAACCCAGCGACTGTGGAACAACAGGGGAAGTGTGACATGAGATCAGAGGCAAACTTCTCCCAGCAACGCAGACAGAGGTTACAAAAGCATGTGTGACATCTCTCAAAGCCTATTCTAAACAGGGTTAGCAGAGGCAGCAAACATGAGGCGTGCTCCCATCTTAATTCTTAGTTGAATAAACATGCATTTTGCATTGTTTCCTTGTGTGCTGGTATCAGTTACTGCAGGGAGATCCTGTTCTAGAGCCATCAGGCACAGTACCAGCAGTGCCATTAAAGCAGAGGTGCAGCTCTGCAGGCACTTTGCTGTGGAGCAGAAGGTTGTGCATAAGAGGGGAGCAGGACTGGAAGGTGGAATGGGACCTGCAGGAACTTGGCAGCTGGGGCTGAGCTGAAGTGCCAGAATCCAGCCATGAGTGTTGCAGGGAAAGATGGGATTGAGCTGGAAGGAAAACTACAAGACACCAGCCCATTTGCTGAAGTCTTACATGAGGCAGAGCAAGAATGATGCTGTCTGATGGAGGCAGAACTGTTTGCTAGAGACTCATGCAATAAAAAGTTAACTCAGATTTTTTCTATAGAATTCACCACTGTAAGGGGGGAGAAACAAAATCCAAGTAAATTCTGACAGAATGTTTTGAAACATTGCTTCTCTCTTTAGAGAATATATCTTCTAACCCTACTGCCATCACCATGCAGTTCTTCCTTTGGGAAAACACTGTCAGACACCTGAGAGGTAAATTCCATCCCAGAGTTAAGGGTGCTTTTTACACTGTTTACCTTGATGCATTGCACTTTTTCCTGAGAAGGCCAACGCTTAAGGCAACGAGGCCACCGGGCTTTCTCGGGCCAGCACGTTGGAATCTCCACAGCAGGGACCAGCTCCACCTCAACCTGGGATTCTGATGTCTCCACAGCCACCCGGACCACTGAGCTGAAGCTCTCCAGCACTGTCACTTTACCTGTGAAAGGACAACAAGAGAAGAAAATATAGATAAAAAGGTCCTTTTACACAAGCCAAGCAAGAGGCTGTCTAGGACCTTGCAGCTCTATTGGTCTGTCTTAACACCTTCCCTTCAATAACATATGAAGAATATAAGAAAAGCCTGAATCTATATAAGTCTATCCTGGGGAATGAGAACAGGAAAATGAAAGAACAATGTTCTTAACTTTACATTCAATTATCAGGATTTTTTTTTTCCTTTGTGGGTCCTCTTAAACCCTAGGATCAGATTCTTAAAAATAAAGCTAGACAAATGGTGCAACCTAACATTTCTAATGGTACACTACAAGGAGATCACTGCAGATTGGAGAGGACCAGATGAACACTTCCTATCTAAAGATGCTCTTCTTCCTTCAGAGAACCTGAAGGAAGGTTCTGAACCTTCCCAGATCACACTTACCACTGCCAGTCATTCTTAATGTTTTGTGGAGTATCTGTAAAGTTTGTTTCTGGAGATGCACTTGCACAGAAGACAATACCAGAATTTATGGTCTGTTGTGCAGAGCAGTCACACAGAAAAGGCTAACTGCTACATCACTGCAAGTGCTGAGTGTTAAGAAGAGGAAATTCCAAGGTGATTTGGAGGGAGGAAGGAAATTTCCTCAGTGTGAAAGAAGAGTGGCTCGTCTCCAGGAACAACATGACCTAAGAGTACAGAAAGGAAAGCAAGCTGCAACTAATGAACTTTGTGGCATGTTTCCTGTTCGTCCAGTTGAGTTCATGGAAGAAGTTTCTGTCCCGGTCACTCTGGCAGGATCATTGTCCCTTCAGCTCTGCCATCTGAGCCAACTGCGTGTTCATCCTCTAACCCACTGAAGTGAAAGCCTGAGCAGATGAACATATGCAGTTTAAAGAGCAGTGTGTTATCCCACCTCATTTTGATGGGCATGTGCTAAGGAGCAATTCATGGGTGAATTACCTTGCAAAGAGTAGAGTCCATCCCAACCAGAACTTCATTAACCTCAGAAAATCTATGTGCTATTTCCCTGCTGAGCCAAGCCTGGCATCAAAACAGGAACTGTTCTGTTCCCAAGCTCCCAACAAGGATCCCTAGCAGCTGAATAGTGTTAGAGCAACCACTGTGTCAGCATGGTGTGGTATTCACATGTCCTCCGAACTTAGCTTTCTCAGGATTTCTCCAGAGAGAAGCTGTGAGATGCTTGACTGGATTCTGGTGAGGGTGTTTTGGATTCATTGACCAATTGGATCCACGTGTGTGTTGGGACTCTCAGGAGAGAGTCACGGGTTTTTCTAGTTAGTAGTTAGTGATAGTTCTTGTTAGTGTAATATAGTATAGTATAATATAGTATAAGATTATATAATAAAGCAATTGATCAGCCTTCTGCAAGCATGGAGTCAATGCTAATTATTCCCTGGCTGGGGGCCTGCAGCAACAGCATGTAAATATGCTCATGGTATTTCCAAAAGCATTGCAATGCTTATACCTGTTTTTCCACTAATGAAAAGTGAGACACCTCAAAAACAGATTTTGCTGGTGCTGAAAGAATTAAAAAACAGGGAAGCAAAGAAATCAGTGAAGTTTTTCTGTAACTTTAGCCATATTGTGGGATGAAGGAAGTCCATTCTTCATAGAAACAAACAAAAATGGTAATTGCTTCTCCTGACTTCATCTTAGCTCATCTCCTCCCAGTGGACCTTACAAAAAAGGCATCAGAGTCATCAACCCAAACACCACTTTCTGAGGTCCTTGCAAGTACCTTTCCTACAACATTCAACTTTCACTCAAGAACTTGATGTGACTGCGAATGTGACTGCTGCCTAACACAAAAACTTTCACATAAGTAAAGCCTCAGAAGCAAGCCTGTTCCAGCCGGTCTTTCCAGCCTCAATGGTGAAATTTCATTCCTATCCACCTTTCCATTCCTATGATAAAAAGTATTTCCTGAAAAAAATGCCATTATCTAGCAGAGTTTGACTTTAACATTTTTTTTTCCTGTGACTACAATTCAGAGTGCAATCAGATGAGTGGAAATAGCTTCTATTGCTCTGAAATACAGAAGACTCATTAGGCTACTGATGAATAAAGTCATTCTGGAAACATGCTAAGGGAAGAGACACCACAGGAGTAGCCTGGACACTGGGGAAAAGAGCACTTGTCCAACATATTTTGCTTCAGTAGAAGTCCTTCTACTTAGTTCCCACCATTCCATGCTGGAAAGCTGTGGGCAGCTAAGGTTTCCCCAGAGCATTATCTGCCCTATAAATATCTTCAAACACGTTCTTCTCAGATGTACACATCTTTCCAATACCCAATTTTCCTATACTACCTTCCTTAATAATTTAAATATATTGCAGGTGCTGTAGTAGGGAAAGATTTTTTCTCCCAAACAAACTCCTAAATGTTATAAAAATCTGGGCTGCCTCTTAGTTGAACTGCGAGGGTGATGTGGCTGGAGACTCTACCCAAATTCCTAAGAAAGGAGTAACATCTTGGGCACAAAGAGCCCAAGAACAACAGAATTCTATCTTCAGTGCAGGTCTGTGTCTGGCACTGCAATCACTTGAAGGCTTCCTGGTTTTGGAGAGTTTTGCTCAGCTTCTGACCACACAAGCCAAACACTCTGTGTGCGTGATGGTTTCCCTCACACCTGTCCCCACCAAACTCACTGGAGAGGTTACAGGAGACAATCGACTTCTCCACCAGCTCCCGGAAGACGATAAGGACTTTGGCGGGAACCAGATCACCTTCAATGTTCACATCCTCTTCATGCCACTGCTGAAGGGTTTTTGAGAACTGCTCCACCTCCAGCCACTGATGCAATTCCTCAGGGTCCCGCACGGAGGAGAGGAGCTTGGCTCCATGCACGGTGTAATAGCGCCAGTGCCGTACCTGGCATTCCTTGTAACCGGTCAGGCCACGCAGAGGAACAGTGATGAGGAATTGGCTGGGTGCTAAGACCTAGGAGAGTTCAGAGAGATTGAGAGAGGAGACAAGGGCAGATCCATGAGCTAAAGTAAGGAAAACAGGGTTGAGGAACTACTAGGTAAAACTGGGGGCTTTGAAAAGAAGGACAAACCATGGTATGATGGGACTAATTGAACACAGCCAGGACCTGTCGAAGGGTTTCCTTGGAGGCATCCAGACTAAAAGGAAATTGTCTTAGAAGGCATCTGATGTGAAGCTCTTAGAAGATAAGAGCTCACTGGCTGATTGCCACCACACCTGCCATGTTTTCACCCTTTTCTTGTTATTTCTAGTCTGCAATTGCATGAGATGTAATAACCAGCAGCTTCCAAGAAGCAGGAAAGCATGAGAAAATATGTTTTGAGATCCAGCCAAGGGAAACCCTAATAGTGGTAGTTATTACCTCAGAACTGTTACTTGAGATAAGCCCAGAGTCCAATACTAGCAATAACTATGGCAAAAACTATGGCACCTTTCTGATCTCTTTCAAAGTCCACTACAGACATTAGCAAAATAAGGCTATGGCTCATTCATTTTACAAGTGTTTCACTCTGTTTGATTGGCCTTTAAAGGGACAGAGACATAAGGCAAATGACATGCCTCAGCCTACAGAGACAGTGTCACTCCCAGAAATAAGTCCGGGTCTTGGCCAGCTGTAATGTATGGAACTGCATCTCCTGATAAGCATGACAGAAACAGTGTAAGGATGGAGGCAGCAACCAATGGACAAGGAAGCCTTAAACAGGCTTGTTTGCAAGCCAGTTCATTTGCCTCACTTGGGGAACAACCATTTTCCAATAAAAACCAGTTCTGAGACAGTATTTGCACGGAAAGAATGAGGTGACTCAAATACCACAAAGCATCATCTGTCTGGCCTAGGGCACAGCCAGACATGTCCAAGTGCTACTTTGGGAGCATCTGGCAGTTGTGGTTCCAGAAGGGGTGTTCAAAGTCCTTCAGATTTTTACCATGTTGGCTTAGAAGTCCACTTGCTACCAAGCCTAACTTACAGTGGCATAAGTAAGGTGAAGCTGCTGCATGAGCAGGATGTGAAGTAACAGCCACTGCTGCCAGGTGGTTACACCCATGGTGAACAAAACACGCTTGTCACTCTCCTGTAATAATCCAAAACACTCTGGTAGCCTTCCTCAGCTCAGCTGATTTAAAGTATTACCACAGAGGTGCCAGGGCCCTGAGGGCACTAACAGGCTTTATTGTCCCTAAGCAGCCTTTCTGGGACTTCTGCACATGGGTCTGGGACCTCCATTTCAGGTTAGCCCTGGGCTCCCCAGTGACTGGGGAAGTGGCTTGACCTCAGACCTGACTTACCAGCAGACTTCCCTGATGATACAGACTCTTGGCTGACCCAGCTGCCCTCCTTCCATGTGTCTCACTCAGGGACCACAGGGCAAGGGCTGCCTTGCTATGCTCATCTCCTGTCTCTCTCTCTCTCTCCCTCTCTCTCCCCCTCTCTCTCTCTCTCAGGGAGCAGCTGGTCTTCTCTGCTCCCTGGCAAGAGATTTGGAAAATAAAAGATGGCCAGCCAGAAGCACAGAAATAGCAAGGAAAACACCAGGATGCTGCTCTTTTGTCAAATATAAACCATAAAGGCAGGAGGATGCTGAAAGGATGACATTGCAGATCAAGTTGACCTCCACACATCAGGTTTGGTGGGGCTGAGAAATCCTGTGGGCAGCTCAGAAACACAGTAGTAGGCTCCATAAGGAAAAAATACAATGGCTGTCATGCAGTTCCTGCTCCTCTCACTGCCTCAGCCACATTTTCAGGTAAACAACCATTCTCCCCCATACCAAAATGCTGTCTTGTATGCACTGGCACCCAATAGATTGCAAAGGGAAGAGCTGCACATGTTATGTGAGCGCCTACAAATGCAAGTCCCAAGGGTCCTCCACCTGGGGCTTACCAGAAAACACCAGAATGCACAAGGCTGGGATTAGCACTGTAAAGTTGGGCAGTTGGTGTCTGCTTGGCCTAAACAAATCCCAGTCCCACACCTATGCCCTGTCACACGACGGTCTCACACGCTATGTGCAGGCCCCAGAAAGTCACAGGCTCGAGCAAGAGTCTCCAGTTCTGGGTGTGTAACTTGTGGCCAGTTCTGCTGTATTAAAATTCCATCTAGAGTATGTTGGGCAAATTAAATACAACCTCATTCTTGTGAACCTGGCCAGGCTGTTCCAGGGAGATAGAAACATTAGGTTAGAAAGAAAATAATTATGCTTTGAGGGGAAAAAAAAAAATAAAAAGCAAGTGTCTTGTGCAGAGGACAAAACAGTCATGGAAGGATCAGTTTTGTGGGTGAAGAAGTTTTGTCTGGAGAGGAGGGTGTGTGACGAGGAAGCAAGCACAGGGATTGTCAGGCACCAGGAAGGCTTTGTACCTGGATGGATGGGTGGAACGGGCGCTTCCTCCGAAGCATGGCTGACCACTTGGCCAGTAAAGCTGGCTGATCCTGAGAGAAGCAGAAAGGAAGACAAGTACACAGAACAGAGAGAATGCATGTGCTAGGTCATTCATTCACAGAGCAAAGCTGCAAGCTTCCCTGGATGCTTGGAGTTTGTTAAAGGAAAATCCCCCTATTGCCTCCACCTTGATTAAACACTTGGCAATGCCACTGGGCAGTGCAGTACCAGTGATTAGTCTGGACCTCTTCATTATAATTCTACTGAAGCCTCCACAGCTTTCACATCAGCCCTGCACAGTTGACAGCTCCCAAAATGGTGGGCCACAACAAAAACAAACAGTTAGAACTTTTAAAAATTAAATAATATGTTTTGTTCATGTGAATTTTAATTCAGGTTTTCATTAAAGCATAACTTTTTGTTACGTGGGTCACAGGAAAACATTGATTTACCTAAAGACTTTTCTTAACTATTCTCCACTCAGCCCTTCATATTTAGAAGGGAGCTTGAGGCTTCTCAACCAATCTAGATCTCTCACCATGTTAAATTGATTCCTTTTAGCCAGAAGCTGAAAGTTCCGAAAAATCATGTAGATTTAACTGACAGAAAAAAAGATGTTGCAAAATTGAACATGGAATAATGAATACATTGACTTTCCCTGGACACAAGTCTCCTCTATGTTAAAGTATGTCAGCAACGGTATTAAAGTTTCCAATTTTTGGAAATAGACAGCCCAAACCAAAATAATTCCTCATCAACCCACTCTTTGCTGCCCCATACATACAGGACAGTTAGTCAGGTTCTCCTAGTGTTACTTTCACAGACTGGTAACACTGGGTTCAGTTAAGCACGAACAACAGATCTGCCACTTTTAAGGAAATAGATTTTGAGGATTTCTTTCAAGCAGAAGTTGTTCAGATCTGCATACTATAACACCAAGTTACTGCTCATAATAGATTGCCTTGGTGGTTTTGTTCTGCTTTGCCTTCCGGAGCAACAATTTTACCCTTACCCTGGTCCTGTCAGACCTCATTAGCCAAGCAGGTTTGTTCCAGCACAAGAGGTGGCTGGCAGACTCTGGCACTAAGGAACTCATGGACAAGGATGTGGCACTGTTTTACATCATTGTGGCCATACTTACTGACAAGACCACATGCTCTGGGATACACAAAATCCCAGAAAAGCTATGAATCTGAATGTCTTTGTCCCCAGGGCAATGGCCACATTTCAGACTGGGTGATTATATTTTGCCTCCACGTCCATACCCTTCCAGCAGCTTCATACAAAGACTTCTTCCCTTTCAGTCTCAGAGAGCTGCAAAAGTTCCCTCGTGCTTTTACATATTTGCTGTGTTTTGATCTCTAAATGGCTGTGGTTCAGTATAATGGCTGACATTAGTATTTCAACTAGGTTAGATGAAAAAGATTGTTTTCATCTGAAGTTGCCACTGCTGTGATTGTTTCTTGTGTCTTTACTAGTTATTTTTGTGTAATGGAGTCACAAGAAATAAGCAACCTTCTTCTGTCACAGCTGGGACAGGGCATTATTATTTTCACATCTGAAGGTCTAAAACAGGGAGGCATTTCACTTCTCCCACTAATAAGCATTTTTTTCCCAATGAAAAAGGAATTCGAATCCATGACAAAGAAAAAACATGTTTTTCAGAAGGAGCTTTCTAATGTTCATAGCAGAAGAAGGACTTCTAATTTTTCTTTAATTTTTTTTAGTGAGTTGACAGCTTTTCCACCTGTGAAAAAGCATGGGTCATAGCTCATGAAGGCATGAGCATTTTTTCTTACATTACTGCTGCATAAGTTTTTCTTTCTGTCTCCCAAAGAGCTTTGGCTTCTGTTTGTGGATTGACAGCTCTGGCAATAAATGCTGTTTGTAAACACAGCAGCTGTAAGAAGAGGCTCTGCCTGATTTACCCACCTCTCTTCTATGCTCCTCTGGCTGTGAGATGTCCATGAGTGAGTGCCAATGACCCAGTCACTAGAACTCCACACTGAAGTGTCAGCACATCATCTGTGGTGTTTTGGGTGAGGTACCTGCCCATACTAACACTTACATAATGGAGAAATCACTTTCTGGTTGCCTACAGGCTGCCAGAGAGTGCATTAGAGCTCTTGTTCATACCTTAATGTTCTCATTGTGAATGCCAGAGTTGGAGATAGCCTGGAACCGCACGGCCCTGTAGCTGATTTCTGCGGTCAGCTGCTGGATGATTTTCTGCACCTCCTCCACTGCTTTGGAAACCAGGTAATGCCGCCGTTCCACCTGTCAGTTCCAGGAAAGACTCTTCATGTTACAGGTAATTGCAGTCTTTGTCTCCAGTGGGAAGCAGACAAATCAGCTTAAAGCATCCTGAAACATTTGTGCTTGTGCTGCACTGGGAATAAAAATTGTTCCCCTGTCTATTGCAACCAATTTACCATGAGACAGAGCTGAGAACACCAAAGGGTCAATATTCAAGACTATTGAGCATTAATTGATATTTCCATGCCAACACCATTGGATGGAAGGAAAGGAGTCCATTACAGAGATAAATTTGTTTTCAACTAATTCTACAGTCTCAATTATTTATCCATTTGATGCAGAATACCAGTTACCCCCCTGCAGAAGGTAGCCATTCTCAAAGTCAGGATATGTTCCATTCCAAGAACTGACAGGACATCAAGACTTACAGATCTGTCCATTAGTCAGGTGGTAGATGTATGTGGCATCATTTAGATGCCTACCTTATTCACTGAAAGTATCCACACTGTCTTTATGGCTGAAGTACAGATAAGACTCTACTCCTAGATAGTGTGAAAGCATCTTTCCAAAGCTGGTCTCATTGGGAACTAGGTGTTTGTGTGGCTTAAAGGGTAGTTTTTCAATTCAAGTAGCAGCATAATGAATTATTGAAAATTATTTCAGTGAAATGTCTGAGTCTTGGGAGAACTGAGGTGAGGGGTGGACAACTCAGAAAAATATAAGATGAACCTGAACCTTCACTTACGACTAAAAATGAAGGGAGCATAGGGGGACTGTCACAATCTGAACAAGGAGATTCAACAAGAGGAACATGAAGGAACCATGTTAGTAAAGGACATATAATATTTCCCAAATATCTTTACACATTTACCCAAGTGAGGAGATTCAGCTGTTAATGAAGTTCATGAACATATTTGTCATTACTTATACAACCAGAATTACTTATGCAGAGTGAAATATTAAGACTGTTTACTGTTCTTTTTTGGATTCTATGCTTCATCTCATTTGGTTGCAGCTTTTGCTTTCTTCTTGATTCTTCTTTTTCCTCACCATATTCTACTAAACCTTATTATTTGCAGGCAAGAAAAAAAAATCAGAAACAGAGTTCATCACTTGGCTAAAGTGAAAGATAAAGCATAATTGCCACAGCCAAACATAACTGCTAGGGTCTTTTGTTATTATCAAAGACAAAAAGGAAGCAAAAGCATAAGCGAAAAATTCTGTACTGTGAGGATGGTGAGGCCCTGGCACAGGTTGCCCAGAGAAACTGTGGATGCCCCATCCCTGGAAGTGTTCAAGGCCAGGCTGGACAGGGCTTTGAGCCCTGGTCCAGTGGAAGGTGTCAGAGGCCAGGCAGGGAAATTGCACTATATGATCTTTAAAGGTGCCTTCCAACCCAAACCAGCCTATGGCTTTCTAAAATTCCTGTGTCCTGTTTATTCAGCATCTTCTTCAGCATCTAAACAACTCTCTTTTCTCTTTAAAAAAATATTATTGACAAGTACTTCTTTAAAAGTCCTTTTGGACACCTTTATGTCAAATGTTGAACTATCAGCCAAAAACACGCAAGTGTGTTGAAATGTGTCCCCAGGGCCTGGAAGGGGACAAATAGATTCACTTCTTCACAAAAAGGGACCATTCAATGGACTAAAGTGGACTAATGCTTGCCTCACATCCATTAACCCATGAACAGCAATTGACTAATACTGAACTTGAAGATGAGCAGAGTTTGAATACCTTCCTCTCTGAGACAACAAAGTTAACAGTACTTTTACTAAGCCTGAATAGCTTTTGGAAGTGGGAATACGTCAGACAACAGCACCATATTCCCTTGACTGGGCTCTCATCCATCCTTGGCATTCTGTTTCTTTGCTATCTTAACACCACGTAGTCCTTTATGTTTATATAATGCCCTTTAATTTCCCTAGTAATTCACCCTCCTTCTCATTCCAATTCATCCTTTTCTCTAAGAGCGGTTTTAGCTACTTACATGTACTTAAAAAAAAAAAAAAACACTGAAAGATTTTAGCCCATGTTCATTTTCACCTCCTCATCTCAGCTTTCATTTATGGCACTTCTCCATCTGTATCTATACTGTATCTATTTTCTCCACCTTATTTTTGTTCATCCAGAACAACTCCTTAGAACAGTCCAATAAGCTTGACAAGATACCTAATGGTTTCTACAGCAAGTGAATGGTGAGTGGCAGAGAAAGTTGTCCATGTCTAAGAGCTTTTAGACAAAAAAATAAGACTTTTTTTAAACTGAAAAGTATAAAAAGTATACACAGTGGGTCAGCTCAAACAGAGACCTGGAGTGCCCTCGGTATGCATTGCTCATGCTCTGTTCTCTCTAAGGGGCACCTGCTGGAAACATTTTTTGCCACCTCCAGTATCCAGGGAGAATCCATTCAACCCAGCCTGGCCTCATTTAATTCTGCCTTCATCACCTACTGGCTAGGCTACAGCAGTTGTCATGAATTCTTTATAAGAGTATACACTCAAAAAAACAGCTGAGGGAGTACCACTAAACACCTCTTTCAATGTGTACTCCCCATCACTGGAGCAGGGATAAAAAAACAATGGGCATGTGACTGACAGAGGGTGCTCATTATAATTAGCTAACCATAATTAGCTCCCTAATCATCCTGTTGGAAAATATAATCTTCCTACAGAAGGGAGGGCAAAAAATGAGAAAACAGAATGTGAGTCTGAAGAGCCAAGGCATTTATCTCAGATACTTCTAGTACCAGCACAGACACACTGGGAGAAGAGACATTGTATGGTCTTTGCTGGACAGTCACTTCTGTGACTCACTGGCATTTCCCTTATCTGGTCTTAACTCAGGGAATTGTGCTAAAACAAATGCACAAAACCTGAAAAACAAGGTCAATTAAGGTTTTATTAAGGGAGAAGGAAGCAGGATTAGGATTTAGGAACTGTTAAGAACATTTGGGTTTTCTCTTATTTACCCAGCCACATCCACTCCATATGCATTCGAATTTTTCCTTTGATGAGTGGCTTAAGGATGGAATCTCTGGTATTACAGAGATTCATTGCACCAAGTTATTGACCTATTTCCAAAAACAGGCAGCATTTGATAAGCTGAACTGCCTGAAGTTGGACAAGAGACTCAGGAGCAGGCAGAAACTAAGAATCCATCAGAGCTGGAGGGCTGCTAGAAAACAGACTTCCAGTATAACCTAAAATATTGGCAACTATGAGCCTCACTTAACTACAGTCTGCTTCTGTTCCTTGTACTTATGGCTGTCATATGAGCATTTTCCTGTTCATGGCTTCCCTCTGTTCCCTCCTTTGTAGCTCTGCTTTTTAAATCTTCAGAGAAGCATTCACTGTTATAGCTCACTGAACAGATTCTCATGGAATGATTTTCCTGTGCACAACACTGCATGCCTGAAGAAGGTATATTTCTGGAAGAACTTTCACACTTGCCACCAAAACATTTCCATAGAGAAAACAAACCTTTCTTACCAGCCCCTTCATTGTACTAGAATATATGATCCTTTACAGAAAAAAAAGCCTTACACTTTCTGATTTTGAAATTATTTGTCACTTTGGTATCTTGCATTTTGTTGGGGAAAGCAGACTATAAAACAGGATCTAGCTAAGTGCTGCCATGAAACATGTCAGCTTTAAAAAATGTTATGGCTCACTTAGAGTTTTTATTAAACAGTATTGTTTCACAGAAGATTTTATTCTGCTTTATTTCATTTCATAATGAGGGAAAAAATGAGTGCTGGAATATCTTATAAAACAGAAATGAGATTCCGCTCTGCATGTGCTAATGAGACATGTTATTTTAATCATGGTATATAGAGAAGTATCCTAAGCTGAGGTGACAGACTGATGACTGAATTCTAACAATATTGGTCTGTCTCTGCAGTTCCTACATGAATCTTTCTTAGAGGCAACGCCTGGTGTCGGTCTTGTTTCGGTCAAGCCAAGACCACCAGACAGGAAGGGAGGCAAGGACCTTTCCTTAGATTTAAATGCTGGCAATTACAGCTATTCTCACATCTGGAATTCCAGATCAGGAACAAAAATTCAGGATACCTAGAAGAAAAGGACAAGCACCTTGAAAAATTAGGCTACCAGCAGACAAGATTCTGCAACAGAAATCTAGAAATCTCATTAGAAATACAGTTCTCATGAAACTTCACCCAATCTTGTCTCAGAAATGAAGACAGCAGGCGAGCAACTAACTGTCAAATTTGGCACCCTTCAGAATCAACACCTAGTGTGGGAGACAGAAAATCTGGTCAGATAAAGTCTTACCTTGCTCTGGATGTAGATTTCTACATCTTCATCTGTGAATGGTTTCATGGCAGGATGGTCTTTGCTGCTCTTTAAAGTGTGAATTCACTCTTCACTTGTTCACCTGCCTCTGGAAGTAGAGGAACACTCAGAGAGAGCAGCTCAGAGCCTTCTTGCCCTGTGAAGCTCAGTTCACCTAATACCTCTGTGCTGTGGATGAGTAAGAGAAGAGAGAAGCAAGGAAGCATGCCTATTTTTAATAATTTTCTTTTTCTGGTCTGAGCTACAATGGTGACTTCCAGCTCATTCAGAAAACTAGCTCCAAATATTATTCTCTACGTTCAATTGTTATTATTAATCTTATTATTTTTAAATGGTAGATCTTGCATGCAGGCATACACAAAAATATCCCAGCAACTGCTCTGTCTCAGGGCAGATCTGGAAATGCTTTTCAGATTGCAGTGCAACTTCAGTACATTCATGCACAGCATTATTACTCTGCATGCCACTAGTACGTCCCTGCCTCACTAGCCCTTCACTACACCCTTTCTTAAATGCTCTCAGTTATTCCTTCTTGACTAATCCACTCTCTTTCCTTCTGAAAACGCATGGCTATTTTTACACTCAGATCATTCACTGGGGTTACAGTCTGCAACCCCTGCTCCCCTCTTCTCCCCTCTCCTTATATCTCCTCTCTCTCTCTGGCTGTATTGACAGTAAATACTGTGCAGCCTGTCCCCTCCTGTAGCTTGCTTCGCTTTCTTTACAGTAAACAGACAGAAAGCTGCCTCTCGTTTTCTGCCAGCAGCTCAGCTAACAACCCCATATGGATGATACAGAGGCAAAAACAATTGATCAGGCCTCATTGATCCAGTGAAGCTTGGTGGCTTTTAGAAAGAAGGGTACATCAGCACATGGAAGGGAGCGACAGAGTATAGAGATGAGATCCCATGCTGCTAAGCATTCCTTATTAAGGAAAACACACTCCACTTTCGGGTAAAATCACTATTTCCCCCTGGAAAATGAACTTTGACATCCCTTGACCAATTTACTGCCTCTGCAGCAGCTGGCAAAAGGCAGCACTTGGGTGGGCACTGGGTGCTACCTCAGGAGAGGTACTGTTTTTGCTAGTTATCCTTCATTATGTCCTTCATTAAGTCAAATACAAAGTATACTAATTTAAGTAATTAATTGGAGCACAAATACCTGCAGCACATCTGCTTCCCCAGCACCTACAAAGCAAACCTTTCTCTGCCAGACAGCTGCCATTGTCTTTTTGCTGACTTGAGGACTCCTTCACAAAGACATGTAGGCATTTACTTCCCAAACCAGCTTCCACTAGAGTTGGGCACTGAAAAAGATCTTCTTGGTTCCCCAATGTTTAGGGACTCATAACACATTTCTTGCTCACTTCAAGACTTACTGGCTATCTTTCCTCTGAGAGGCCAGCAGTTTATGTGAGCTCTGCTAGGGAAACCAGATAAAAGGCAGGGTCTGAAAGAAGGTAAGTGGAATAATAGGTTGGAACAGAACTTGTAGGGGCTGGTTGGATGGGATTATATCCAAGCAGCGCGTACAAGAGAGCATTAAAAGCATGCCCCTAAAACATTAAGTGCCTTGTGCTCCCTCAGTCAGTCAGCTGCACATACAGCAGACAACCTCCTTAACACTCTTGACACCACCACACGTTACTTTAATACTCAGAACCTCAGACATGTATTATGAAGCAAGGAGAGATTAAGGGTCTCTCTTTCTTGTACCTGTAAGGTCTCTCCTCAAGACAGCTGTCCAGAGACATGGTGCTGGCAGAGAGATTAAGTGGGTTTGGTCATTTTTCTTTTATATAATAATATACCTTATGTTCATAATCCTTATTATTGTAATCCATCCATTATTTCCATCCTATAAGTAGCACATATTATGCTACTATTTGGCTGACAGTAAATACTACAACTGATAAAGTCCTTTACACCACCAGCAAAATACAGGTTAGAGTGGTATGGGAGGCAGCAGCCAGTCTTGACCTCACAAGAACTTGTGTTTGTCACATGAGGAGCAGATAGCACAGAATGCAGCAGAAAAGTAGAGGCAGATGGCCATGTGTGAAGAGGGAATGTTACTGTGGGAAAAGCCTGCATGAGAAGGAAAGAGTAAAGAGAAAGGACAGAGCAGAAATCGGAACATCTGCATAGATAAAAGAGGATGTAGACACAAGTGGGAAGAACCCAGGCTTCTCCACTGAGGTCTACTGAGCTGATGCAGTGGTACTGCAGAGAAACCTCCATCAGATGGGTCCTTCTCAGGAACCTTCTACCATGTGCTTGTATAAAGAAAGACTAAGTGCTTGTATAAAGTAAGATAAAGATGGAGAAAATCTAAGATGGATTCAAGCTCCAATGGCTGATAAATACAATCTCCTGAGAAAATATTTCCCCTGAGCCTACAACAACTTAATTCCCCAGGCACACCAGCAAGAGGGAATGAGGAGTGGCTATTTATTTTTCCTCACTCTTTAAGGAGCACAGAAGGAAAGAAAGAAGGCATCAAGAGGATGAAGCCAGGTTCTTCTCAGTGGTTTCAAGCATCAGGACAAGAGACAATGAGCAGAAACTGATGCACAGGAAGTTCCACCTGAATATGAGAAAGAACTTTTTAAATGTGAGGCTGATCAAGCACTGGAACAGGTTGCCCAGAGAGGTTGTGGAGTCTCCCTCACTGGAAATATTCCAGAACTGTCTGTATGCAATCCTGTGCCACGTGCTCTGGGATGACCCTGCTTGAGCAGGGAGGTTGGACCAGATGACCCATTCTTTTCTGAAAAGCTCACAACAGCTTCATGGAGATAAAAAGCACTCTGCTGAAGCCAGGCAACCATGTGAAGACAAAACCACAAAAGGTCTCTTCAGTTCTAGTTAGCTCACAATCTATCAGATATCTTGGACGTGAGCACTACTGAGAGCTTTTGAACTTGATTAATTTGGCAAATTAAACTCCCAAGTATACTTGTTTCTAAGGAGATTCCCATCCACACTGAGAATGGCTATCTTTTTGACACCTCTGAATCCTCTTTCTTTTCTAGTGATTGTTAGAAGTGCCTTAAGCCCCCGCTAGGGTCTGGGCATATTTTTGAGAGGCAGTTTCTCCAGACAGTTCTTGCTGAAGCACTGCAACCTTCCTTCCCTCTTTGGTGGTGTCTCTGAGGAGGTTTCCAGCATCACATATCTAATTAGCCAACCACAGACACCCAAATTCTGCTTGATGAGCATCCATTCATTTATACAGTTTCTCTCAAGCATTTTCAAGCCACGCTTCAATACTTTGGTCTTCTCAAATCACAGTTCCCTGCCTGCTGATCTTCATAAAAATGACTCAGCTATATTACATCACCCCATTTATATTATTTCAGCTCCCATTTCATAGTACCTTGTAATGGCGTTCAGATTGTGGATAATTTCCTTTGTACCTGCATCTTCATTTACTTAGCAGTACTCTTTGAAGAGGATTTAGAAATTTCCTAGTATCTGCAAAAACACTGAATCTGTGGTATATCATTTTCATTCATGCTGTTGGCAATATGCAGGACTGAATATGATTTTGGATCTGTGAAACCCTTGTGAAAGTATTCTGTGAATATATGCCTTGAATGGTATTAGATTGGCTCTTGTATGTTCTGAAGATGCCAATTACTGATGCTTTCCATGCTTGCTTGGCTTTCCTTTCTTCACTCTTCAGTTTCACAGATATGACAAAGACATTTCAAACCTACAATCAAAAGTAATATGAACTGTGAACTGCACAACAATAAAGAAATCACCAACATCTTGTAAATAAGAGCAGCAGTATTAACTGCACAGGGTTGTCCAGTATTGTGCCTTTTTCTGTTGGGCAACTATTTAGAAAAACTATTCATACGGAACAGTGAGCATGTATTAAAAAGCCTCTGCTAAATCACACAAATGAGTCAGACCAATGTACCACTTGTGACTCACAGATGATCTGCAGTGGCAACAAATAAGCCCTGTTGAAGATGCTGCCTTCCAGATGAAATACAACCCTGAATTTCTAGTTGCTAATGATGACCCATCTCTTCTTGCTCTAATTACCGGAGGCATTAAGTCTGTTGCATTAGCTGAAGCATGTACTTGGGTCAAGACAGACCACTAACCAAATGATCCCAACAGATTTAATAATCTCTGACAGTTCTCTTGCCTTCTTAAACTGTTGTCCTATTTCTCCCCATTAGTGGATTAAGTGACTGTGCAAAATGAGTAATTGTAGCTTGAATCCCCTATAACATTTATGCTGTGACAGTCGTTAGTACTGTTCAGCCTCCATTCAGAGGATAGCAGCATAACATAATCAGGCTTTTTGGGGGCAAAAGTTCTGGGAATTTATTTGGGTTTTTTTCCACTTTGTCTTTTAACAAGTTGATATGAGCAAAGGGGATACTTCAATGACAAAAGCCTGGGATGGACTAGAGGGAAAAGAAAGTCCTGCTAATTCACTGTGACAGCACCAGAATTACATATGGGTGCCAAATTGAAATGCTTCTCCACTCATTCCCTTCCATTACCAATCAATACTTGGCAGGCTCAAAAATGCTCCGAATGCTTACGCTGCTTGTTCTCACTGCCACACGTTCTCACATTAGCCTTGGACCTGCACTCCATATCATGCGAGTTAAAGGTTTATATCCTTTCCAAACTAAGCACAGGATTGGATCAGGTCCAGTCATTTATAAAACCTGATATCTTTTTTCCATTCGTGGACACATTAGAAAAAGGCAGTAGAAATGAGTTCTCTTAATCTGGGAAGAGATTTGAAACCCCAAATTATTTACAACCTGAATGTTTTCAGGCTGCAGTGTAGTATTCCCAATGGAAGTGATCACTCCAGGATCACCAGCTGAGGATGTGGGAAATTCTGAAAAATGCTGAGATTATAATGCTGCTACCCACCACCGACCAGCCTCCACTAGGAAATTCATCAGAATCTAGTCCATTTTGCAGCTGCTGTTAAGCATCAAGCCACTGGACAGCAAATATAAATCACACAGCAGTGCTTCTAGTATTGCCAACATCACTGGACCCAGTGTGGTGATGTGTTCAGGGTCTGGAAATTTCCAAGTTTAAAATGGTCAGCTCAGAAGATGGCAGGAGAGGCAGGAAGCTGGGAGTCCTGGCTGCATCAGCTCTGAGGCTTCCAGGAGAGTTTACTGAGATGTGGGACAGGAAAACTGGCATTTTGAGTTCTGAATCCACGTACTGTCCTCTGAAAGTTCATTGAAATAGTATAAGTTCAGTGAATCATAATTTGAACATAAAATATTCCACTAGACCATTTCTAAGGATGTTTTTCCTCTATGTTTTATCCATTATTAAACTACAACTACTGTTCTACTGTTTTAATCAGGATGTCCCACCATCTTGAAAACCTACCTGCAGCCAACATCCACGAAAATGAGAGCCTTCCAGCACTTTTTATTTATATGCCTAGGTAAATAGCCTGCATGCCAAAAAGGAAACACTTGATACCACTGATTTAAACACATGGTTAGAAAAACAGCATCTGGAAAAAACATGTTTGGCAGAGCACAGCGCAACTGGGAAAACTTTTAGCACTGGAAGTCTTTTCAGGTGAGAAAAAGCTGCCTCACTTTTGATGTCAGCATAGGGTTTGCTGGTTATTTTCAGGTGTCAAGAAAAGGATTTTAAATCTAGAGGCACAGTAACTTGGGACAGACCAATTCCAAGATTTAAAAGAGCCAAACCAAGAAGTATGCTTGCAATGATGCTCTGTCAACAAGAGAGGCTGAATGAGACTGGATCACTGCATTTCCAGAGGCTGGTATTTTTTGTCATGACTGCTCTCAGAGCACAATGTTAGCTTGTATTATTTTTACACTTTGCTGTTGTGTCCAAATTGACCCAATTCAGAACTTATTGCTTGAGTCCACAGCAGTTTGAAGTAAATTGAGTAAATTACCAGTGCTAAGTGAGAACAGTCACTCCAACACAAACTCACTTGGGAGAGAGAAGACTCAGACTGGCATCCCTGTTTATGTGCTTCATCCAGTCACTGACTAATAAAAAATGTACAAGAGTTCACTGGAGCCAGAGCTAGAAACTACGTCTCATATATCACAGGCCAATAACAGCCACACACCCGTAAGATCTATTGCCTTCTCTTGATCAAAATACAATTACTCCAGAACAAAGAGGTCAGCTTGAGCAAGGAAACTGAGAAGGGTCTCCAGGTCCAAGAAAGCCTGGTCCCCAGGAGCTATTTTAGAGTGCTGGAAGAAATACTTGTGTGGGAGGAGAGTGAGATTTAAAAAAAAGCTAAACCAAACAAACAAAACAACAAAAAAACCCCAACAACAATGAAGCAAAAACCCCCCATCCCCTCCCACCCAAAACAAACAAAAACCCACAAAAAGCCCCCAACAGAGTGAAGACAGCTGACAACCACATTCTGTCGGAACCACATGAAAAGCAGATGTGTTTCTGTACGATCTTGGTTAGCAGTATTGCCAATCTACTACAAAAGCTGTCTGATCAAACTCCTCAGCTTGCCACCCTATACACAAAGGTCAAAGACACCAAACTTCCCAGGTGATCCTTAGGATATGTCAACTTGGACACTGTGCTGTGTCCTGGGGCTAAAGTGGCACTGTGGAGAGGATGGAAAGGAGAAGCTGAAGAAGCAGTAGGGATTAAAGGAACATTTTGCCAATATACCTCTAGAAGTGTCTCAAGAAAAAGACAGGGGAAGGCCCAGACCACTACATGCTTTGTGTGGGAAGAAAGCAGGGGAGGAGAGTCACTGGGACTCTGCAATGCATGGGCCCAGTGGGAAACAATTGCCATGTGGGAACAATTACTGTACAATGAGAAATGCAGAAATGAGAAATAATTTGCTTTTTATTAGAAGTATGATGTATGTACCACAAAGCAGACCAAGATAATCAGCAAACTAGTGAGAACAAGCCTTGTTTGAATCTCTACAGAGGCTTCAGTCAAGTCTTTTCAGAGAGTTTCTAGACAGATCAGATAATGACCTGAATAGCTACACACTCCAGCTTCAGTCACTGGAAGATGAGCTAACAGCCTCCAGTCCAAGCTATGCCTGGCTAGAACATATGCTATTCTTTTAGTATATAACTTCTGAAAATTTGTCATCTGAAGAGCAGGTAGCAGGAGAAATAAAGAGAGGAATCAATTTAATTCTCAAGCAAACACTTCCTCCTTTATCTCAGACCCATAAAACTATACAGCATCAAGCTAATTCCCATAATCAGCTGCCCAGCCCTTTCCACTTTATTGGCTGTTTTGTGCAGTCAAAGCCAAACTGCCAAAGGGAGAGGGTCAATCGTTTGTGCTGTATCTGCTCCAGGCAGTGACAGGCCACGGGACAGATATTCAGGGCTAGAACCAGTTAAATGCAGATTAAAGGCCCTGAAAACCAAAGTGGGGGAGGAGAAACAATAGTGGAATAAAACCACTGGGAATATGCAGAGCAAGTTGCTTGGCCAGGCTTGTGCATGAAGGAGCAAGCCATCTCTCTGCTCCTTGGGTTTTCATGGAGGGAGGAAAATGAGCAGATGTGCTTCAAATGGAAAATGAGGTGAATAATGCTGCCAGTCATCTGATGGGAGAGGGACAGTTTGGTGCAGGAGGGAAGAACAGCATTCACAGAAGCACAGGGCTATTTAGTTTCTCCTACCAGGGACTCCATGAACTGCTCTCTAACAAAGCAAAGGCTGGCAGAGAAAAATCAAACGGCAGTTTAGAACAGAGCACTGATCCCTATTTCCCTACAGTCACTTTTCCCAGATTCTGACAATATTTTCTTTGCCACTGGACAGGGGACAGGAAATGCAGTCAAGCTATTTATCACCTCATTGCCAGGTAATGAAGACAAATGTTCAAATTTTGCCATTCCCTGATGAGATGTTTTGGCAGGAGCACCGAGGACAGGGACTATGGCCTTGTGCATTTGCATCCACTTTAAGAAGGGGTGTTTAAGGGACAACTAGAGCTCATAGGAACTCCCCCAGTACATGTTAGTAACACCACCACAGACATTTCGCTATGCTAAACCCCCCAAAGTGTTTCCAGTCTTTCAACATCAATCAGCACAACTGAAGCCAGTAGTAAATTGATTCTCACATTCCACTGGTGCCAGTTTTTGTTAGAAATGATTTGTGATAGATATGGTGGAATATATTGATTAGTACTGACAGTCCCAGTTTCCCAGGCGCTTTGTAGCACTGCCTTTCCAAAATGACCTGCTTTCCACCTTGTCAATTTTCTTCTGCAGAGTCCATTAGAAATATCTATTCTATTCTGAGAGCTTCTCGTCCCTCCAGAAAACAAAACAAAAGGGTCAGGCAAGTAAAAAAATCAGTACAATAAAATAGGTTTGTGGTGTTGCAAAAGAACTTGTTTTTATTGAGACATTTTGTGTCAGGGGAAGAAAAGGCACAAAATAAGTTACAAAGACATTAGATGAACTGTACGAGTCAGAGGCAGTATCAGAGCTGTTACAAATCACCTAAAAGTTGGCTTACTAACATAGGTTAGCCTCTACAAAATTCTTAAAAGCAAATATGTATTTAAACTTATTGAAATAATTCAGAAATTAAAAGAGAAAGTAAAGACAACCAATATTAACTTTTTGACTAAATTCACCTGGGCTTACCATAACATCATCACCCTCTCTTAGACAGAGGTCACTGGAAAATATTTTGTATTACAGAATTATTTTAAAAACTCATTAACACATTGTAAATTAAGAATCTGATATTTACTTTTCGTACCTCCAGTGAAGTACAATACATACAGGTAAGGCAGTATGCACAGGAAATACATTAAGAAAACAGAATAGATAAGTGCAATTATTCTGAATATTTCAACATTTATTATGGCCCCTCACCTATGGCAAAGAACATCTTAAAAAGATGGATCCAACAGCTGTTCACAGAACATATGAATATATCACCATAAAAAGGTCTACTGTGGAAAAGCTTATTCTTTCTTCAGCTGTGACTTCTCAGATGAAGTATTCCACAAACAGACTTTCCAGCAGTACAGCTCTGAGTTAACAGCAGCACACCAATACAGTTAAAAAACAGAAAGTACTTCTGAAATATATCAGTCCTCATTTTGACATGGGAAGGTTCATAACACTCAGTATTCCATTAAACCAAATTAGATATTTAACAGTACACACATCAACCATATACAGCTTCATTTTTGAACTGGATCTGCTCCCCCTGCCCCTGTTACCAATTTCCTGTTACTCAGCTCTCAACTGGCAACGACTTTTGATTGTTAGTTCAAATTAAACAGTAATGAGAAAACAATGCAAAAGTCTACAGGATATAAAGACTACACAAAGATTTGTTTTCATGATGATGAAAGGTGGAGCAGCAAAAAAAGTAGTTTACCCCTCTGGTCAAGAGGAAGTCTAAGTTCTGTCTTCTGAAATCAGCAAGGATGTAAATGCACACAGACAGAGTTTGGCTATAAATGTCTGTTCATGTCCTTAGGAGTCTCAGTTACTTGACCTAAGACAACAGCAACACAGAAAGGCAATACAGTACCAGCCACCTGTCAGCCCAGGCCAAGGACCTGATGTGCAAGAACACCCTGTGGTGTATGAGCACGGCTGCCTGGGCCTGGGCAGCGAGCGGGTGCAGGGCATCCTGTGAGGGAAGGTGCCAGGGATTGCCTGTGCTGGTCCCAGACAGCTCAGCAGCAGCCAGCACAGGAATCACAGAATGGCTGAGGATGGAAGGCACCTCTGGAGGTGGCACCTCCTCTGGAGGTCACCTGGCCCAACCTCCCTGCTCAAGCAGAGCCAGCTACTAAAGCAGACTGCCTAGGACCGTGTCCCGATGACTCCTGAGTATCTGCACACATGGAGACTCCACAACCTCTCCAGGCAACCTGTGCCAGCACTCCATCTCCCTGACATTAAAAAGGTGCTTCCCTAAGTTCAGATGGATCCTCCTGTGTTTCAGGTAGTGCCCGCTGCCTCTTGGGCCCAGTGAGCACTGACCCACTGCACTCCAACACTGCCAGAGGAGCTGATGGCACTTGGACAAAAGAATGTTTAAGACAGGGCTGTAAATGCCAAGAAAAAGAGATTACACTGCTACAACAGGTTGAGGAAAAAGGATAAGCTCACACCAGCACAAGAGAAACTGAGAGAAAGCTGAGCAGGAGAAACATCAAAGGAAAATCAGCCTGAGCAGAGGCTGAGACTCAAAAGGAGCTACAACTGTAAAGGGACTGTGGCTGGTGATGAAACCCACAAGAGAGCAGAAGAACGAGGAACAAGGAGCAGTGAATAAACAGAAGCACAACAGACTGATCCCAGTTTCCTGCGCTGCCTGTTGCCTTGCTGAAGGGACTGAGCATGATAAGCAGCCAAGGAACTGGTGGATGGCATGAGTACAGAGAAGGAAGACCAGTGTCTGGAGAAAAGCAGCAGTATTTTCCTTAAGAGTTTTCATTATTTTTAATTCCAATACCAAAGCAGTAACAAAAAAACTAATTGGCAATAAATTAAATTGATTAAAGCCCCCCAGCTCAAAACTTACTGCCCCTGAAAAGTCATGCCTTCAGCTGACATCAGTATAAAATTAAGGGCTTTCTGTCTCTTTTAAAGGCAAACAATATATACAGAAAAGTCATGTTCTAACTGTGTAATTATAAAGCTCCTTGGAAGTTTTAAGTCTTTTAATGACATTTAAAAAGCCTTTGACAAAACCTTTAAAAGGAAAGGATGACTTGAGGACTAAGTCATGGATTCCCACAAAAATATAAAAAGGAAATATTTTGTAGTTTCCCCAAAATCAATTAAATACAAAAGTGACACAAAAAAGCTCAACATAAAAGAGGTAGCTTAAAAAAATCAAAATATCATTTGATTCAGGAAGCAAAGGTAGTGCAATAAAAGTATCCATATGAAAAATATACTTCCCATTTCCACATTACTCAAATTTTAACAAGAAGAAAATAAAATTTGGGTTGGATTTTGAGGAGTGAAAGGGATCAAATACTAGAAACCGGTATTTTAGAGGCATACTTGAAATCAAAGCATACACAACTCTCATCACAAATCACTTAGCAGTTGTTTGCTTTGTAACAATTTTCATCAGTATCTGCAAAACTGATTTTTCTTACAGACTAACATCAGAAATGCCTGTCTCCCAATCAAGCTTCCATAATTTAAAAACATTTTATTTGAAAACAGATGTACCAGATACCTCTCCTAGGATATTTTTAAGTAAATAAAACTTCTAATACTGGCAAAGGTTTTCTTACCAACACACTTTCTGCCTGGCTCCTGACAAAGTACGTACAATATGAGAACCTCAGATGTGTTGGTAGGAAGCAGAAACATGCATATTAAAGACAGATTTCCTCTAGAAACCTTTAGTGAATGATGGCAGGCAAGTATTTAAACATACTCCATCCTACAATCTTGCTGTATACACCCCATGGTCCCCCTTTATTCTGTACACATAGCAGAGAACAGCTTGAAAGAGATAACCTTTCTTCTGGGCCTAATCAGCCCTTGCTGCAGAAAGTTTTATCCATCTGCTTTTTTTGCTGACAAACATGCAGCCATGATAAGGCTGACTTGTGAATATTACTTGTAGTAGGGATTTAAAATCCATATATTATTTAGCAATGCCTCGAAGAGAATGTGCATTTTATAAAAACCTGCTAGATCCCATGAAGCTCCAGGCAAACTGTTTACTAGCAATGCTAATTTTTAAGATTGATGAATGAGCTAACAAATTCCAGTGTGCAGTTTTAAACCAGGTTTTATCAGTCTTAGAGAGTAAATTTTAACATTTGCAACTCAAAATCAAAACAGGTTCTGCAGATTTCTCTGTAATGGCTACATGGTATAAACTCTGAATGTTCTACAAAAAGAACACTTTAATCCTTCATTTAATTTCTTTGGTTTCTCAGAAACAAAAGCTACTTAAGTGAACTGAGCAATGAAAGACAAGCAAACAAAGGTAACACTCTGTCCCTATGGTTTCAGGGATGCTTGTAAATACCAGCTCTGACGGACCAGTTCTGCATGGATAAAGCCTAAATAAAGGCAGCTAGAACTAGTTCTGGACTATTGCTTTCCAGCAAAAACTGTCTTTGGCACTCATATAATCCAATTCTATGATGCTACTTTACACATAGTCCCATATAAAATTGACGGAGGAAATTAAAGACTACTTTCATAAAACAGGCACTTCAAATTAGAACAAAAAAATCTGTTCCCTATTAGGCAATACAGAAGCATTTTTCAGAATGACAGAAACAGAGAATAGTACCAAAATTAGGATGAGAAAGTTCAGTAAATTCAGACTACCTGGGTAAAAGTTTTACCCAGCTCTATTAGCCTTCATTAACAGCAGCACCTGGAAAATCTGAAGGCTACAACAGATTAGACAAAATTAAAATACATTAAAATACACAGCATGGAAAAATTATGTATAAATTTGTTCGCCCTCCAATTCCACATTTAGATCTGCCAAAGAGGTTTTCTTACATAGGTGTGTCTTTCTACCACACATCTTGCAGTACGACACAACAAATGAGACTCAAAATACAGTTATACCCTAAGTCTCCTGCTTGGTAAACAGCTGAATATAGACATTTCTGATACAAGCACTGTCAGGTCAGACTAACTTCCACCATCAAATGACAGCACTGCTCTTGGGCTTTTCTGACATCTTTACTGCAAGGCTCACAGTTTGTAGCCACAGATCCAGCTGTGTCAAAGAGCATGACCAGAGAAGGGCTCACAGAGTGGGAAAAGGGATGAATAGCACACAACCTTCAGCTATAAAACAAAATACTACCCACCCAATCTGCATTCAGTGATTATTATCTGCATTCAGAAGACTCAAGAACAAGAGTTTTAGTTCTAATGTTCCCTTTAACACACTCCAGGAAAAATTCCTCATTTTCCCCTTTTCCTGAGTACAAGAAAAACATTCTCTTGCAAACTGCTTTTGTATGCTTAGGTGAAATACACTGTAAAATGTATGGCTCAACTGCATTCCCCATGGTTCTGTAAATGATATCCTACTAACCTCAGAACACCCACACAGTTTGGAAATGCTGGCAGGGATTGCACACTTTGAGCTGATGAGCATGCAGCTCCCATCCTTAAAGCCTCGACTGTAAGTACAGTGGGAACAAGCTGCAACCAGCTCCATGTTAGTTAGGTGTCTCTGGAGAGGTTCTTCACTCAGCATCCTGACCTGAACACAGAGTCATCTCTGGCTCTCCTTTAATACAGAGCTTCTAAGTTTCTGGTATGTCAGGGTCTCTGAACAGCACTTTCCCAATTCCTAAACAGAGAGCACTAGCTTTGTTTTCAGGAGAAATTTAAAATTATATTGTATTAAAGGGTATTTCTACCCAACAGCTGCTATTTTGTGTTTTCACTTACCCTTGCCCTAAAGTGTTTCAGTTGAATCCTCCAGTTTTTTTTTACTTCTTCCAGCTCATTCTCCTCCATGCTGTCTCACATGACCTGTCACTCCCCTTCACTCTTAGCTGTATTCACTTATCACTTGTGAGCTCCCCAGGTAGGTGAAGTATGTTTGGGATTCTGCTGAGACCTGACTAATCAGCACCATGGGAAAGGCTCTCTTCTCTCTAGCATAATCCCACTAAGTGAGCTACCTGAAAAAAAAAAAAAAGAGAGGAAAAAAAAAAAAAAAGAAAAAAAAGGAAAAAAATCACAGCCAAAGGAATCCAGAGAAGAAATTCCATCTTGGGAAAAGTAGTATCTTAGTGCCTACACAACATGAAAACAGCTAACAGTACTGGCTCCTCTAGCAAAAAACATGGCAGAAAATCATCATACTGCACTAAACTACAGCAAGAACCTTGGTCCCAGACTCCTAGCACTACAACATGCAGTAAACTCATGTACCCAGTGTTCTGCTTTCCAGCAGCTCCTCATGGCAAACTTACTACCCAGACACTGAGATACAACTATCTCAATATTGTAAAGCATTACATATCATGGGTAAGAAGAAAAGTGGTCCTACAGGTTTCTGTACCAGAAGGCCAGCTCATACTAAAAATGAACAACCTCAGAAAAGAAACTTAATGCACCTAATGGATTTGAACTTCAGAACACAAAGCTGGAGAACAAAGTCTGATGCTACACTGCTGAGCTCCTCCTGTAGGGATTCTCTCCTCTAAACTTTCTGAATTAACTGATATGGGAAAGTAACAATGGAAGATTTAAAATTCCTTTTTAAATATTCCCTTTAAAATTCCAGAGGTGAAAACATGGGACAGATTTAAGGTTAAAAAAAGAGCAGCAATTCCTATGCAAAAAAAATTGCTAATTTTGTCTTCACTCTTGTTTTTGCAATTTTACATATGTATACCAATGATATAGAAGTGCATGAGTGGAGAGGTAAATTCAATTTTTAGTTGAAGACTCACAAAATCTATCTCAGGTCCTGCAAAGAGTAATCTTCTCCACCTGAACCATTACAGCATCCTACTGTTGATGAAAATTCTATTGAGGGTCTTGTGGCATTACACAAGGTTGCCAGGAGCAGATAATGACAGTTCCTGACGTATTCCACCCAACACCCAAAGAGCGACAGAGGCAACAAACACCTAAAAACAACTGTAGCTTCCTGGCAACATATTATTACTGCCAGGCTTACTGCTGTTTTCCATCAGCAATAAAAAGTCATTTTCCCAGCTGTCCATAAATTAAAGTGTCAGTAAAAATTTTTAAAATATTTGAATAGCTTCAACTTTTCCAACTATTTCTGAGTACCTTATTTGGTGAAATTTTCTTATACACAAAAGGGCCAAATAAGGCAGAAAGACTACCCACCGGGGTTAAAAAGTGCCACATCTACAACAACTACTCAACAGTCTGGGGGGAAAAAAAAAGTGAAGACCATGACTTAGAATTCTTACAGTGACACTCACAATACAGGCAAAAATCACAACAATATTGATAGACTGTTCATAGGGACTGAAGTTCCCAGCTTTGCTCACAGTCAACACCTGGATCAAGTTCAGACCCAACGGGAATGCTGCATGCGTCAAACTGCAGACTCTGGGCTGCTCTCTGCACCAACCAGGGCAGTTGCACTTTGCTCAGCATTACAGTTCCCAGTGAACAAAGTTCAAGCAGCTAGCTTCACTTCCTTGCAGAGTAAAGGAACTTCCCACTTTCACCAGGAAATATTCAGCAGACAGCTTTTTGATATTTTTAGACCAGCCTTTTTTAATTCTTAGATCTGAAAAAATTACTCATGAGCCTGAAAATATATTTACTGCCATTGTGTGCCACTTTGCTAGGAACTCAAAGTAGGAAGACTAATGTTGTATGGAAACCAATCTTAACAAAGAGAAAGCCACAGGTTAGAGGATGAAGATGACAATGTCATCAAACAACTGAATCTTTGTAAGGCCTCATTTTTGTAGTTGGAACATTCCACATGTTTATGTTTCATACTTCAGGATTCCATATCCCTCTAATGAAGCACTTACAGAAAGTTCAGTGAAACAGGAAAGTGAAGTTGTTTTCCTTAACAAGGTCAAGTAACCAAGCGCTTAAGCAAGCATTGGTTAAAAAACATCAAGTAACCAAAAAGGTCCAAAGAGATTTGCTGTCTTTTTAAATGAAAACCTTAGCTATACATAAGATTTTAAAATAAACACTAGCAGCTTCCTGATAATAGCACCCGAAACATAACAGCACCCCACAGTTCCTCTTACCACTTCAAAGTTAAGCCTTTTCCAGAAATAAAGACCCAAATAGGTCCACAAAAGCGAGCTATACATTCTATCACACCACACACACGGCATGTGATAAATACCTCACCTTTGTCGCACCCAGGAAACGATATCCATCACAGAATTATTTCACTCCACAGAGAAGTTGCTGAGCTTCAATAGTTATGGCAAAGTGAGGACAAGGTAAAAGTAGGCAAAGCTATAAACAGCCATGCTGAGATGCGGGGAACATGTGGCAAACATATGCACATGACAGACTAAGAAAAAGCTTTGTGCATGAAAAGAAGGAAAAAAGTCAGTAACATTCCTTATGTTTGCAGGCTTTGTGGCTGCTCTTTTGTGTAGTCCTTCCTCCCAGCCTTCCACTATCACTAAGGTAAAGCCCAGCTCATGACTAACCAGCTGCACTTGTAACTCTGCACAGGTGTGCACACAGAGAAACCTTTTGTTCACAGCTGCCTCTCCTCTACTGAATATGCAAAAGCCATTTTAACATACAATTTCAGCAATTTGTTCCCACTGGAGTAGCACACAGCACATTCTCTGACCACTTTCCCCCTTGAGGAAAAATACAGTGGTTGTTTCCAAGTTTACTCATTTGTAATGAAATAAAATCCACCACCTTGAAAATAAAATACTAACACATGCACTGATGATCTATCCAAATCTAAGCCTAGGTTATTTCCTGGGCTTCTGAAATACATCATCCCACTCTTGCTGTCTCACCTGGCTTAAAAAGCAGTCCATGCACTGCCATTCTGAACCACAAGAATTGGAATGGCTGCCTCGTATGGAGAGCATCAGTGATGTCATGAGTCTGAACAGTACTCAAATCCCTCTCCAAGTAGGGAAAAACACAGGCACTTGCCCAATTACATTGCCTGGCAAGCAAGGTCCCCAGTACTTGTCATACAGCTGGACTGACTGGGCAAGAAGAGGCATAAAATAGGCCAGTGTTTCTTCTTTTCATTACTTGATCATGTGAGTCTCTTCATCAGCATCATAGAACTCCTCATCTTCACTTCCACTCCCTGTAGAGCTGTCTTTGTCTCCAGACTAGAAGCAAAAAGGAAGTTGTTAGTTAGACTGAAGCCACTACATCAGTCTCAACATACAGAGCATGAACCATTACACTTCTATGGAATGCTGGTATAGAAAAAGTAAGAAAACACAGGTCAAACCACTGTATTAAAACTTTGTAGAAGACATGTGAATTCAGGTTCAAACCCTTGGTTCCTCCAAGTATCTTTAAAAGACAAGGGGTTGTAGTGGATGGACTTCTCTGCTCCACCAGTGTGCTAGAGAATATATGCAGAGAGACTGGCTAGAGTGGTTCTGAAGTGGTAATCTACTAAGCTTTCTCAAATTTAGTGTAAGGTGGAGAGCTCTGTGGAGAGCTACTGGAAACACAGTACGTCACCACAGCTCAGAACACACATATTACTTGTTTAGGTAAAGCTTCTCCATCCACAATTAATACTTTTCCTTGGGTAGCACCGACATTTCACTGTGCAAGTTGAATTAAAAAGATCCCCATGTAATACTAAATCAAAGTGTTATGGAAAAGGGAAAAACCATCACCATGCTGTATGTTCAGAAGGTAAAATCCCTATTATAGGCATACCTACTCCAGTCAGAGTCCTTTTCATAACATAATTTATACACATACCCAAAATAAAGTCAGCTATTACAGCTAATTGATTTTTATTTGGCCAATGTAGCATTTTTCCATGGAACTGACACAAATGATTCCAGTTAAAAAGGTTCTCCTACTAGTACAAACTCCATATAGTTTAATTATTTAGGATTTTTTCCCCAGTATGCTTGCATCCATCCTAAGACCTCTGCCTGCCAAATCTTATGCTATGAAGGGTGAGAGAGAGGGTGAATAACAGAGAAATGGAAATAGTGCTCCTGACTGACAGTACCATGCAAGCAAAATCTGTAGCTTTAGATCTCTCTTCAGAGGAGCTTTGCTACAGCAATGTGTGTTAACTGCAAAGGAATTTCAAGCAGTTTGAGCACTACGACCTGTCAGAAGATGTAAAGGGAATCATGTTAGGCTTTTTTTTTCCTAGACTTCTAAAACTATTTGAGGAAAGTCAGGCTATCACTGGATGCTGTCCAACTTGAATATCACATTCATGTATGTTAACAGGAACAAAACCTCCGTTATGGGCAATCAGAACACATGTAATCTTGAAAATGGTACAAAAGGACAATGGATTCCACAGGGGGAATCCAGGGTATGCCAAATAAATTCTAAATCTTTCTCACAACAGCTTCATAAGACCTCTCACGGCCTTGTCAAATAGGGTTAATGTTTAACAGCTTTCCATTTTATCAGCACTTTCTTTGTGAGCTCTAAAATAAATCCCTAATGCATTCCAGATATAACTTCACTGAAGTTCCAGGATTAGTTAAGGCCTGAACCAATGACTTTTTCATTCTGATTCAGTAATTTTAATCCATCTGGGCAAAATGTTCCTGAAAACCATTTGGAACAACACCCCTTTAGTGGGTACTGTTCAGGTTGGGATTTTTAAGCCTACAGAAGGACAAGCAAAGATGATTTAAACCTGAGAGGACTGACTGACATAAGCTAACCAATTTGTGGGAATACTAACAGAAAATACTTGTCACCTCAAAGGGTAATACTGACTGTAGTTGGTTAAAGAAGAAAATAAAAATGTGACTTCCCACCTGTAAGCTGGAACACCTGCACTGCTTACAAAAATTGCTTTCGTTGGTAAACCATCTGCACAATTAAGAGGTAATAATCATGTAATTACCAAAATAACAGCTGATGTAAACGTATATGATGGATTTGTGTAGTCAGCAAGAATGTGGTGCCATAACACATTATCCAGTATGGTTGAAAATGTTTATAAAATAAGCATGTAAAGTAGCTAAAGTATAAAATTAATGGTTACAGGGCTGCCTTTTTCAGCCTTTCTTCAAGGCTTTTGTCACTAAATTGTGCTGTCCTATTAAGAACTATTACAGCTAAACTTGGTAAACAAGGCAATGTATTGAAGCTTCTGATAGGAAGCAAATGTCCCTATTCTAGAAGTACCTGGTTTCTGTGAAAATAAATATGACTACCTGTGAATGTCAGAGTGCTTGACCAACAACTATTCAAATGAAAGTAAAGGTGTTAAAAGGATCCTGTCTCATCTCAGCCTAATGGGGCAACTAACATTGTTTGTTACTAATTTCCCCTTAAGTCTTCTGACCACTTATTCTATTCTGTAAGTCCCTCCATACTTAAATTTTGGGACCAGGATTTAAACTTTAAAACTTTACCCAGATTCAAACACCCACTCCCAGCTCTCTAGCTACTTCTTTCTAATCCCACTTCATTCACAGAGAATTAATCATGTCAAAAAAACCTCTACATGAGTGGAAGATGCAGACAGCCAGAGAGGTGTCCAGGAGTTTAACAAAATAAAGTGACCTGAAAAACACAATTCAAGGAAACCTCATTGAAAAACATCCTGCTGCCACATTTATTTATGCTTATACCTGGGAGTTTTGTAGTTCCAATGTTTTCAATGAATCTCATTTCCCAGAGTCAATAGTGGGAGAGATCTCAGAGGTTAGTCTGGCTTTAACCCATTCAGAGCCTGTCTAGAATAGACCTGGTAACTTCCACTGCAGAACAGCTGGGGCAAGTCAGAAGTAGTGCTGCCTTTGAGAGCAGCCCTTCACAAACAGGCTTCTGGTTTTGTTAACATCTAAGGGTTTTCAAGCTCCACTGTCCAGCTTTGGCTGAAGCACACTGTAGCAATCAGTCTTAGAGATTAGAGACGCACAGACATCACTTTATCCCAAAGGGAAATGTTGTAAGCTTGTGGCCTTGAAGGGATGAATTAATCCAGCTATGTTTCAGCCTGCATTTCCAGAAAACATTTCAGACATGATGGTAGGGCTGGCTACACTATCTTCTCCTTGAGGCCTATCCTCCACAGGCCATGAATCACTATCCTAATCTATTTAGAGTGGCAGATTCAAGCTGACAGCTGAAATAAACACAACAGAAAAGTACTAGGAAAAAAATTAGTATACCTGTGAGCCATCTAGGGCTTGCAGTGACATGGCTTCATCACCCAGCCTCCAGTAGGAGCACACCTGCAGGTCTGAAATAGTTTCTAGCAAAGGGCTGTTTAAGGTCTCTGGCAACAATAAGCTTAAGAGCCCAGACAACAGACCAGTTGCTCCAAACACAATGTAAGGCAGAGACCACTGTACAGATTTCTGGAAAAAATAACAGAGTTAGGTTGAGATTGGTTCCTTGTAGTTCATGTTGCATTATTAAAGGACCTAGCCTTTACAACCATTCCCTCTGGCAGTGTTTGTGCTCCTATTTAGCACAAAAGTCACCAATCCCTCTGTTGTGGGTTTTTTGTTTGTTTGGTTGGGTTTTTTATCAGTATTGTCAATTGTATCTTGTCAATACTATTAGAACCCCACAGATTTTGTCATGAACTTTAAAAGAAATGCCTGCTGAATTTGAACTCAATTCTTGCCTCTAATGTATGTACTTTTTAACAAATGCAACATCCTTTTGTAGAAGGGAATAGATACCCCAGAAACACAGAAGTGCTGACTGGAGAGCTCTTGAGGTGATCTAGGCCAACCACCTACTCTAAGCACAATTACAGCCTCAGATAAGGTCAATCACTGCTTCACATAATCAAACAACAAAAAGACTCCAAGGATGGAGATTTCCCCTCTAAGTAGATTGTTCCAGGCTGCATTAAGTCTCTCAAGAACATTATTTTCCAAATTTCTGATCTAACCCCCAAGCCAAAACTTGTGATAAACATATGCCAGCAATGTGGGATAGTGTCAAAAGCCTTCTCTGCTCTCCTCCCTTTACTCATCCATATTGCCTTCTGTGATGAAATGGCTGACTACCAAATCAAGCTGGCTGAGAAGGAATTGCCTTTAATAAACCATGTTCACTGATCCCGATTACCTTCCTTGCCTTCACATGCTTATAAGCAGATTCTGGGAGGTCATTTCTCAATCCTCCCACAGACTGAGTTTGAGGTGCTCAGCCTGTAATACTTTCTGATATTGAAGAGACACACAGCATTAGCTTTTTACCTCCCACAGCTACCAGTGATCCTTCACTGCAATAATGGTTTATCACAGATGATGAACACTTGCTCCACCATCACAACCATTCTCACGGAATCTTACCCCATGGAATGGAAAGCTTTCAGCTGTAAGTGTTCTTGAACCTATTGCTCCTCCTACTGTTTGCTGGCCTTCTGCTTCCTCAGCTGTGCTGATAGGCAGAGTACTGGAGAGAAGCTTTGTCTCTCAAGACTAAAGCACAAGTATTTCAGCTTATTCCATGTCACCCACCAACAGGATGCCCCTCCCATTCATCAACAGGCATATTTCCTTTAGCTGACAGAATCCCTATTTATGCTCCTTGCTAGTTTTGACTTCAACTGAGCTTTGGCATTCCTGGCATCACCTGTGACAGCTCAAGCAATGTTTATACTCCTCTTCTGATGCCTGTCCCTGTTTTCACAGTAAAGAAGGCTTATCTTAAAACAGGGAGAGTTTAGCTGTTTCTTTCAAAAACTCACATTGTAGAAAGCAATTCTACATTGAAGAAAATAACAGGCTGTGATCAAATAAAAGACTAACACTTCATCTCTTATCTCAGCAGTTAACTTCTATATTTACTACTATGAGATCTCCAGACAAAAGACACTGAAAATGTGTTAAAATACTGGAAGAAATTATGAAACACAAAAATTATTGATTATTTTCTCAAATTAGAGTTCATTTGTTATGTAACCAGAACTACCTTCATTTTCATGGAACCCCTTCAAACATTATGATCCAAGATTTGTGTCTCATGCAGTATCAAATCTCTGGCAGACACAATATAATGAATGCCCCAACTGCTACATAAAAGCTGCCTATTAAATCCATCTGGTAGACTGGCAGCAGTCTTGGCTTTGCCTGTTGCTCCCTAAAGGTGTTCAGGCTCTCACCTGCCCAGTGCTTCGTTCTGCAGATTAAAAGGCTCCCTGTGCTCACCTGCCCTTTTCCTAACCTTCTGCCTCACATGTAAAATGGCAAATGGCAGAGAGGAAAATTACCTGAGATGAAATCTGTCACATTAAAGGAATTGTCACTGGGCCTCAGCAAACAGCTGGGAAAAACTGGCACACTTTTTACCTGCATACATGTAACACTCTAAGCACAGGAAAGTAATAGTGTCATCCCCATGTCTTGTTCTTCAGAATCTTTCTTTGCCTTGAGGGTGTATCAGACATCCACATCACCTTCACTTACTGAAAGACAAACTGCTTTGCTGATATTTATAACCCATGGATATTTAATGAAGTGCACTGACAATAAAATGAACTTTTTCTCAAAAATATGAGTTGTTGAGCCCATACGCTTAATTTTCATACAGTAGTTCTTTTAACCACATGGGTCTTTTGCTATTGCTTGTGCAGGATTTAAAATTTGGTATCACCATCTTGGTGATTTGAAATTATTATATTTTAAGGTCTACTAGATAGGTCCCAAAATTCCTACACAGCTGAAATACCTTCTAAATTACATAATGCTGACATTTTGTCTAATCACACAGAAGATACTGCAATGCCTTTGGCCTACCATGATACTGTTAAGATAGGCAATTTATGTATCTTAATTTATAAATGAAATTTATCCCAAACATTCCCATCTCTGTAAGCCTCTGATACAACAGAGCCACAAAACAAAAATATACATAACAGAAGTTCAGACAAACCAATGAAGGGACAAAAGGCGCAATGATTCCACCAACACGGGAAAACATGGAGCAGGCACCCATTCCAACATTCCTATGAAAAAAACCAAAAATAATTAATCTTTTGAAAAGTGTTATTGAGCAAGGAAAAAGACTCATCTATCACGACCCTGAGCACATTAACTGACAAAGAAAAGTCAAGGGTAACTGAAAGCATCCCAAGACAGGAATGAAACATGTTTTTTGTGATTAAAATGAAGGAAAAATCCCCTTTACATTCAGACATACATACATAGGCAAAACAAGTGTGATTTCAGTTCATGCATCTTGCCTCTGTCTGAAACTCTGTCTGAATGCATTTATTCAAATGCTACTTATCATCAGATTTACCCACTCATGAAAAACACCACAGTATAATTTCACTTGTGGCTGACCATCATATGCACCCATATGGCAGAAGCTTCTGTCTTTTAGGGGTGCTTTTGCCCCTACTGTTGCTCACACACAGCCTGTGAAGCTGTTACTTCAAGTAACAGCTTGAAGTTACTTCTAAAAAGTTTGTTGACTAGTCATTTTCAGTGTCCCTGGTTAAGCGTGCATGATGATAGAGTTGTCGGGTTTAATAAAGCACTCATTAAAAGAAATATCTGCAGTGCTATAGTTATCCTCATTAGTAGAAGGGGAGTTGTAAGCAGGCCAAGCAGCTAAGTTCTGTTTTATTGTTACATAAAAATATGGTTAGTCTGAAGAGAATACTGCAAACTTGATGGAAGAGGGAGTGAGAAGATAAGGGAAGAAATTTCAAATGTAAAACTACATCTAACCATTATATGTAACAGAAAAAATCAAATTAAAAACTACAGTTAATAGGAAAAAAATAAGAGAAATAAAAGATAATCATGTAAGAGAACCAGAAAAATGAAGACTTAAAATTAACTTACCTTATGACTGTGGGATAAAGTTCTGATGTGTAGATGTAGACAATATTAAAAGCAGCACTGATTGTCAGTTTTCCCAGCAAAGACAGAGAGCGACTATTCACCACTGCAAACACTCCAGTATCTGAGAGAGAAAATGTGACCCTTGTAAGGCGTTTGAGCACTCCAGTACACCTCTAATAATTTCAATCACACAATAGTATGGTGTGAAAAGGAATCTAGTCAAGAATCTAAAAGCTGAAGCTAGAACTCAGTATTTTCAGTCTACCACTAATTAAATACTAAATTAGTTCTATCAGAAAGTTGAAGAAGAGTATAACAGATATATTTTCCAAAAGTGAGCACATTTTTTTTTAACAAGAGTCCTATTCATTGTCATTTCTATAGTATGATAATATTCTTTTAACATTATTACTTTGAAAGGAAGATGCTGTGAAGAATCACACTAAATTTCCCACCCAGCTTAGTCTGTCAGAACAGCCAGTGCTTACTTGCTTTTAACAGGCAAATCAGAGCTCATGCCCAGTGAAGACAGGTGCTTGCTTCTGGCCAGTGAGCCCTTTCACTTCCCCAGGCACATCACCCTTGCCTGACTTGGGCAATTCAGTACAAAGCTGATTTCCTGGGGTCTCACAGTTCTGTCCTCTCTTTTCCCATCTTATGTTTGGAATGACATAAAAAAATACTTGGTGACTGGTACCAGACAAACCAGAATATTTCCAAGTGTCCATGCTCAAGCACCTGAAATAATTCTGAAAACTTGAGTTGCATCCCTTTAAAAACGCTTTACCTATTAGACCTACTGTCATCTAGAGCAAATTCTGTACTCGGTCATAGACGTTTAACTTCTTGAATCGCTCTTCAAGCATTTGAAACATTCTCTTACTTTATGAAAGGTAACGTACCTCCACAGATCTTACAAGCAAGGTGAATTTATCTATCTGGTTTTAAAAACAAAAATTGCTACGTTATCTGAAATTAACATTAGTGCATCTTTACACAAAAGATGTTTAATTTCACACTTCTTAAAGATCCCCCAATTCAGAAATTTATCAGAATGCTCTCGTGAGCTGTAAGTTGTGTAGCCACATTACTATTACCAAAACCACACTACTTTTGAATATTATAGAGCAGTGTGGGAAAGATGGAAACTTGCTCCATCACTCAGTTCTTCAGATTTTCTGACATTGATCTTCCACTCGGAGAGATAGATCCAAGTTGCATGGGTACTACTTACACTAACCTATCATCTAGCTATTGGAGATACCACAAGAAATGTCATTCATTCGGATTATGTCAAGAACACTGGAAAGGAGCAACTGATGTGAACAGAAGTAAAGGGCAGAATCCAAAGGCAAAAATTCAAATCCAAACCTTACTAACAAGTTTTCTCTAAGGTCTTAGGGAGGTTAATGCTTATTCTTTTTTCCTAGTGAGTTGGCTTCTCCGGCTTCAAAAATTGAGACTCACATGTGGTATGAGCCTAATCTTCCAGCAGCCATCAAATTGTTATGCTGTAGGATGCTTTAACCAGTTCTTATCACATACTTCAGAAACAAAAAACTACTTACCTCTCTTCTTAGGCAGAAACATGACAATAAGACAAGCCAATCCTCCCAGGAACAGAAATGCACTCAACGTTCGTTTCCGACCAAACCTGATACGCAAAGATAACAAAGGTTTATATTCTGCATTAGGTTTGTGGGCTGCAGAGTAATGAATCCTCTGAATTCATACTGACGCTTTCTTTGCAGTTGGGAATTCTGAATTCCATCTTCCACCAACGCTTCCTCTCACACTGTTTTTAAACAAGCTTCTGCTGCACACTTAACAAAATGAGCACCAACTTTATACAGTGACTGATAATTTCTAGGATTTGGGGTTGCTTCCCCCTGTGTGTGACATTTGTAAATCTCCTCAGGAGACACAGAGCAGAGACTGGGAGGAAATTCTACAAAAATGGAGAGACATTGTCCAGAGTATCGTGGTTCAGGAAAAGGCAGAATATCTGCTCTGCTCTCACAGTAGCTCACAAAGGTACTGCTATTGCACGAGACCACAGGACAGCCCGAGCAGCGTGGAGTCGGGATGGCTCTGTCCCAGCAGCGAGGATGGGACCACTGGGCAGCGGTGGGAAGAACGCTATCTAGTGTTAGCCTGGAGGCAGCGCAGGCTCCTCCGAGCTACATCAACCTCACCCAAGCCAGAGGGATGGCTGGCTCACCATGAGCTGACCAACTGAAAACAAGTTAAACTGCAATTTGAAATAGACATAAATCAATGGCACTTTCCCATTGAAGCGGGAAGCGCCACATAACAGATACAAGCTAGGAGGTGTGATACACAGAAAATCTATATTTGAGAAAACTTATAAGGAAATCCTGAATGGGTTAATAAATTCCATACTTACCATTTTTGGTTAATCAAGTAAATACAGATTGGGTACGCTGGGATTTCTATCAAGCCTGATAGGGCTAAATTGGCATAAATACTTCCACCTAAGTCACCCACATTAAGGGTAAGACCGTAGTAAACCAAGCTGCATACAAACCTGCAAAAGACAGGAGAAAAAAAAAAGTGAAATCAGAGCTGACACTTTGCCTGCCAAATCAAAGCACTGGTCTGGCACAATACACTATAAACTACATCTAGTGTTTCAGCAAATAGGTCTAAAATGTTTCTCTGTAAGTGTATGATGCCTTCTAGGGAAATAAACCATTTTGACCCAGCAAAGACCCAATTCCTGACTTACTGCTGAGTAAAACGTAAGACTACACTTACGAACAACGTGCATTAAACCAGTGTAAAGTTAAAATACAATCATGACTATATTATTTAACTTCAGAAATGTCCTTGTCCCTTTTGTTTTTATCATGTTACACTTCCATCCACACTTTTTCCAGTTGTGTCTAAACCAAATTTCTCAAGCAGTTCAAACAACACTTCAACCTTCTTTTAATTTCTACACCCTGGTCCCATTTTATTCATTCATTCTTCAACTCTGTTTAACTTTTCTTTTGTAACCCTATTGTCATGTTAGCCCCTGTAAAGGGAGTTGTCTTTACAGAGAGGAATGAAACTGGTCACTAATTCATTCTGCACCAAATCAGCAATTCTCATTTAAGGAACAGAATAATCAACTATTTATTCTGCAGTAATCACTTGGAAAAGCAACATGAAAACAGCTCAGTGCTGTATGCTGAAAGAACCATTTGTTTTATTCTTAATTGATATATCTTTCCCAAATATATGCATTATAAAAGCAACTATATGAGCAGTAATGCCCAAGGACCTGCATACTATATCACACATAAGGTTTTTTTAAACAAGCAGTGAAAAACCTCAGGGCTAGCGAGATATCTGAAAAAAAACCAGGCACTTTTGGAGTTAAATTTTTGCTAGTAACTAGAGGGAGCATCCCAGGCTCCTGCTCCTCACTGCAGCAACAGCCAGCACTTTCTCTTAAGAACTGTTGCCTATGATGTCTACTCATTAGACAAGGTAGGCCACCCACCTGCTAATGGGCTCCTTACACACAAAACACAGAATAATCCATGTGAAGAGATACTGACAGCTCTGGGCCTAAGAGGAGGACACTGTGACTGATCTCAGCAGCCTTGTGGGTCAGAACAGAAGGGGTAGTTCTCAACTATTCAGAGACTCAAAACACAAGATAGAAATGAAGAGATAAAACACCTCAGAACCAGACTGTAAAAATGGCTTTGTGCTAGAAATGCACTAAGGAAATACTGTAATAGATACTTAAATACTATAAAGGATCCTTTTTAGGTATAGTGTCCCTAACAATCTGTAGGATGAGGCAATTCTCAGCACCACATTCTCTCCAAGACTCAAAGAGGTCACAGTAGCACATCTGGGCCTACAAAGTATTTCCAGTACCAGGTGAACATCATGATCAAGGTGCGTCCCAGGAGAATCCTGTATCGGAACAGGTCCAGAAAGCTGCCAGCCTCTCTGGAGCTCCTCTCTGCTGGCAGTTTCAATGAAAAAGTGCATTTCTGCTTGCGGTTCCTCTTTGCAATGAGGTAGAGGGCATCTTCTGCCTCGTTCAGACGGCCCTGGGAATAGAGCCAGCGGGGGGACTCAGGAATGAATCTGAAACACACACACAGACACAGACATCTTTAGGGGTTTTCTTCCCTTTGAGGCTGGACTTGTCTAAAGGAATAAGGCTGAAATGCACTTCAGTATAATAGAGAGTTTTCAAACAACCCTTCAAGTATAAAATTCACTTACTGAAACAGAAACAAAGCATGTTGAAAGGAAACGTAAGCCGTACATAATTTAGATAACAAGAAATTACACTGGGTGTACACATATATACACACATAGAAAGAACAACATTACAAGTTACAGTATGATAAGGATCCTGTCTTTGGAGAATTCAGAATTAAGGAGGCACACATTACTACAAGTAACACAGGATGCTTTTGTAAGAGCCACTAGTTCCATTTCTCATTTTCCACAAGACCAACTTCAACTTCCTATTTTTCAGCTTTTTGCCAAATTCAGACAAGAAGGCAGAAACTGTGCAAAGGTCATGCTCCTCACATGCATTCTTCACTTGACAGGTCTGTAACTCCAACAATGTCTACTACACACATCTTCTATTATTTTCAGGCTTCCAGAACTAATTTAAACTTTAACCTTTGGCCAGAAGCTTTTTAAGATTTTTGCCTCAGACCAAAAATTATATTTTTCCTCTAAGTTTAAAATAATGTGATTCTGTGTTTTCACCAAAAAAAGAGCTTAGAAAGGAACATATTTTCTTCCCCAGGATAAAAATCTGGTAGTATTTTCTACCTTTCACCTCATGAACAGCCTCAAGGACCCTTCCCTGAGTTTTGCTGCTTCCTTTGAAAGGGTTGTGTGGATTTTTTGAGGAGCCAAAGCTTTATTCAAAGAGTTACTGAAGCGAAATAGACTTTGGAAAGGAAAAGACCTCTAGCTTCAACAGCAGCTAAAGTAATTTCGCTCTTTTATTTACTGAGATTTAGGTATCAGAAAGCATGTAAGAAAAGAAGACCACACTGCATCACAGAGCTTTCAGTGCCGAAATTCACAAAGCCCCTACTATCTCCAAAAAGATCACATTTGAAAAATTAAAGGGAGCTGCCCATTTTTAATTTTGCATGTCACTTTTAAGACTGGAGAGGCAAGCAATTTTGATGCTGTTCCCTCTGTGTAAACACAGGAGAAGCATCATGTTATCACATAAATACGAAACCATTCCTGTATCTTTTAACATGTATTCATAGTGCCTTGTAGCACACCCGTTCAGGTCATCTACATGCACCAACTAAAGAGCAGGATGTGCTTCTCTTCCACCCTAGAGACTGTTCCCTTCTACAGTAATACTGCACACACACTACAGTGTAGAATTACAGGCTCAGATTTTGCAGCACTACTATTTGAAGAAACCACAGATCATGTGGGGGGGAGGGGGTGTACAAGTTGAGAGAAATATCTTATTTACACCATTTCATGCCATCCTAGAAAGGCAACTTGACTTAATAGTTTGGGTACTCTGTTTGATTTTTTTTTGACATCTTTCTTTATGAAACTCTGTTTGAACAACTTACAGAGAGAGGAGAAAGACGACTGTTCCTTCCAGATTAACCACAACAGCCAGAGTCCTCCAGGAACGAATGAAATACCCTAATAAAGCATACTGGGCAATTCCAACAGCAAAGAACAAGCCACCTATAGAACCTAACATACAATTAAAAACAAAACAAAACATTATCACTTCTGGAAGAAACATTAGTAATCACAACAAATGGCATCAGACAAGAACTAACTCTTCATCAGCAAAAATTCATTCAGCAATTCAGGCAGAACCACAGCTCTTTGACCAAAGAACACCCTGTCCTTCATTCATGCAGAGCAGAAGTCTTACATCTAATTGCAAAGATCAATAAAAGCCCCTTCTACATCCTCCACACCCAACAAAGCCTTATGAATAATGAAGTCTTCTAATCCCAAATATAAGTATGTGTATGTATGCAGCATAAGTATGCACCTTTCTATGTGTAAAAATAAATACTACAAAACATTGAAAAACTGGTAGTTTTAGGAATATGTAGTATTCATTTATAACCTCCATGACTTATAAGACACCCTATTTTAAAACAGTCTCAGCATAGCACTTCTTGGGCTTTGTAAGTCAGGCCCTGGAGCTCTAGAGATGCCTTACGTTTTAGCTTTCATATTTTTCAGATTCTGTACTGCTTTAGTGTGTAGTTCTGAACTTCATATTAAGGGATGGTAAGCTCTCTTCACTGAATAGCCAGACAAAACAATTCCTTTTCTAGCTTGGGACCAAGAGCAACTGATCCAAATTTCAGGCCCAAGAGCATAAACAACATGAACTGAAGAGAGAAAAACAAGAAAGATGGGACTTCATAACCTAAAGCTATTGGACAATTGGACAATAAACTGGACAATTTACTCCAATATGCTAATGGACCAGAACTTATAAGAGTGTGAGACCCTGTAACCGGTCATCCATTTTTGTGACCATTTTGGTTCATCCTGGGTGTAGCTCTGGCTGGGCTCTTGCACTACCCAAGGTGCATCCATTGAAGCCTTTCAATAAATACCTACTTTAGTCTTTAACTCTGTCTAGCTTTGTTCTAGGTCAGCCTTGACAAGGCATCAGTAGCAGTACAGGTTACACACATTTCTGAAGGACAGGTCCAACACTAGCAATCAAGACAGTTAAGGGTGTCTGTATCTTCTAAATTCTAAGGGTAATTACTACATGGTGCAACTTTTTTTAATAACATATAAGAAACAGTTTTCTCATCCTCCTATGATACAAAAACATTTTTGATTTCTTTTTAAGAGCTGCCAGGAAGGAAAGAATTTATATTTAGCATATGAACACTTGGCTCTGTTTAGCGGAGTCCAACATTCTGATTAGTAGAGCTCAGTTGTGATGAACCTTGGATGAGTATTTAGCTGGTAACATTCATGGGAGAGGTTTCAACAGGATCTTTGTCAACTTGAGTGATGCAGAGATCTGAATGGCCCCAAGTCATCTACCCTGCTTGTCCAAGGTTCATATTAAACAAGCAGAATTCAAAGACCGTGATCACAGATATGCTCAAGCGGAGCTAAATTTGCAACTGCTTTGTGTGCCTCAAGTGGTGTGTGAGATTGAAATCTACAAATTCTGACAATAAAGGCAGTTTACCTGCTAATGCCCAGTAGGCTGTACCCACACACTCATTCAGCAGAACAAAGGCTACCAGTGACATCCCACCATTCATCATCCCTACCAAGAATCGGGAAGCGGCAAAGAATTCGTACGAGGGTGAGAATCCGTTTGCAATGGCAAACAAGATGTCAAGCGCAAAACCTGGAAAATAAAGCAAAATTTTCATTTTAGAAGGGTACCTAAAGAAACAGAAGCACTTACTCGTATCTTTACTTGATGCCCACTGGCGTCTGTCCTAAGCCATCACAGTCAACACCACCACCACAGGTTTGGAAAGAAATTTAAATACCTAGAGTCAATACCAAAAAGGAGGGGACACAAGAGTGGTTTTCTGACACATAGTTTAAAGTTTCAACCTTTCAATTCAGTTCATAGCAGACAATTTTTTTATACACTCAGAACCACTGTCTGACTCTTGTTAAAGATAGCTTTACATTTATCCCTGATACAGAAGCCACAGGTTAAATGTATGACCAGGTATCTCTCCTCATTTTTAGAGACCAGTGTACAGAAACCAGAGAAGAGAAACATCACCAGAGGACAATACATGGTGGGTTTGTATGCAGAGCAGGCCCACCTTTTTGTGCTTTGAACAAGTGCTGCTCCTAGAAAGAAAAACAAAAAGCATAAAACATTTCTTTAAACTCTACATGCTCATGCATTGACACACAACTTTATACACACATAAAACATGCAGTTTTAAATGTTGTTTGATCCAGGGACAGTTAGAAAGCGTATGAGCTTCAAACAGTATGAGGACCACAAATACATAAAAATTAAATCATGCAGACGTAGGATAAAAGGTGCAATAAATTCCTAACAGGTTAGAATGCTGTTAAAAAACTACTAAAAATACTAATTGCAACTTGCAGAGATCCCAAGAGCACAACATTGCATGAGTGAAAGCCTTTTACAGCGTAACTCACAAAACCCAGAACACCTCGCACAAATCCAAATGGTGACTGAACAGTCAAATATTCATTTGTTGTATCAACTTCTATGGCACAAGTATATTGGAATGCCAAAACAAACAAAATCACAGCACATGATTTACAGCTGCATATCAAGCTCTCAGCAGAAACTGGGCTGTTCCCACTGATCATCAGGGACACGACACTTCATGTCACTCATTTTGTCAAGGGGTTACCTGTGAGATAGACTTTCTTCCTCCCGAAGCGATCGGACAGCTGGCCAAAGGAGATGGCTCCAACAAACACACCACTGAAGTAGAAAGAACTGGCAGCACTGACTTTGTACGATGTGTCGCCAATTAAAAACCACTGGATGGAGGGGGAAGAAAAAATCAGAAACAACAAACCAGCAAAAAGGCAAATTAATCAGAATCCGAACAGTTCATCAACAGCTAATAGCTGGAGGAGATGTTACAAATTTTAAAGTAGATCAAACTCTTCATAAATCCCCTAAGCATCATATTCAGTAAATCACCAGTCCCCACTGCTGTCTCCCAAAACTCCTCACAGGACACTAACAACTGCAGTTCTCCCAAATCAAATGCAGTCTTTGGTTCTGAAATTAAGAACAGATTCCTCACAATACTCTATTTTTTTCAGCTTTCTCCCACTTTCCCTTCTTCTGCCTTCTTTTACATAAAGCTGTTAACCTAAATAGATTCAGCTCTACCTATTGACATGTGTCACTGCAGTGTATAGAACACACATTGTGAAAAAATAGTTGTGGTTTATGTCTGAAGATACTCCTGCACAAGCTCCTCTTTATGAACTGTCTTGTCCCTGAGCAATACTTTGATAGCATTAGACAGGCTAGTAAGGTTTTCTGCACAAGTGTACTTGATCATTTCCAGTTCTCTTCAAATCCAATACAAATACATCTTGAAATATTTGATTCTTACAGACTTAATGTCTCAAGTTGAACCTGACAAAATTCTTTGCCCCACAGAAGTGTAGAATGAAAATACGCCATGCTCTCAATGTTCAAAAGTTATTTCCTTTCATCACATAAACACTCCACATCTTCTGTTCTTTTCTTTTTCTATTCCTCTTGCACCTTGAGATAATGTTTCCTTTTAGTGACAACCAACTCTTCTTCCTGTGCTGGCAAGCTGGTGATTATGTCATTATCCCTGCAATAACTCTATCTAATCTTCTCCTCATAATCTTTTCTTCCTCTACCAAAATCTCATTAAATATCCTTTCTAGCAAAGCTTATATTATTTCAAAGCTCAGTTATAAACTACCTCATCATGAGAATAGAGCCATGCAATTAAACCTCACAAAGATTAGGGTGCTAACAAAACATCATTCATAAGCTCCAAGAAAATAACTTGCTTACTTTCTATATCTGCTTCATTCTGAGTTGTTACTTTAACAGGAAGGTAGTTACTGATAACAGTAGGAAATGCATCCATAAACTGCCAAGACTGACAAAATTCAACTGAAACCAACCACATGACCATAAATCAGCTTTTGAAGCGTCTGCAGACTTCAAAAAGAATTCCCAGAAAAATACATTTGTAAAATAATTGCATATGAGATTAATTTTATCCTGAAATAATATGGTCAGTTTGTTTTATAACAGCTACAAGAATTATGCCCTAACTTTTGGTATAAAAATTTAAAAAGCTGCCAGCATGAAAATTGTTGACATGAAATGCTTTCTGAATCATTCAGGGATTAAGGGATAACTTGGTTGCAAAGCAAAATTTCTCCTCAAGATTTATCTCAATGCTTAAGCCCTTTAGAGAGCTCAAAGCTTTTCTGTTCTACATAAAAACATGCTACATATATTCTTATTCACAAATCAAGCTTTTTACATCAGAATATTTTTCAGTGTAAATTTGTAATGGTCATGTTATCAATGATGCCACAAGGTTAAGCACTGACATACCCTCTTTAAAGGTAGGAAAAAACTTCTTTACAATCAATCATGAAATTAGATTAATAATGAATTAGTGGTGAAATATTCTCCAGATATGTATGTTCTCTCTCAAAATGTTTGTGCTTAGCACATAACATCCAAATATACCAAATATTCAGCTAACAAATTCATAAAAACTGTACTTTAATAGAGGGAAACAGAAGAGGTACGAAGATTTTATTCAAATGGGCCTCTACTGAAACATATGCTAAAGAATTAGAAAGCAGACTCTAGACAAGTTGCCTTGGGGTTAGGGTTTTTTGGGCTTTTTTGGTTGGGGAGCTTTTTTAGGATTTTTTATTGCTCAAGCAGGCTTTGTTCTTTACCTGCATTTCTTATTTATGCAACCAAAATGTATAGATCTGTATAAAATCTATGTCATATGCTAGGCTCTACAAGCATGTCGGACTTGGGCAAGTTAAAAAAAACAAAAAAGAAAAACCCCAGAGAAAATTCAAAAGCCTTACTGAGTTTTAAATAATGCTTAAGAAATCCACCATGCACTAAAATTTTAATTTAAATGGTATCATAAGTACTCATATCCTCTTTATTGCAAGAATAAGAAGCAATGCCTTTTGTACACAATGGCTTGGTACTATTCCAAAGCTGGCCATTTTTATTAATATGCTCCTTACCAATAAACTGCTTTACAGGAGTAATTTGGATAGCATTAATACCTCAGCACAATAACCACAAACTAACAAGTGGTACTACACTGGACTCCAGAGTTCAGCTCTACATTCAGGCCTTGTAACCAATGCACTCAGAGCTCTTATAAAGAAAAATTTGACACTAACAGATACTGACAGATCCAGGAAGGGCAGGTGTTGCATACATCAATGCAGAGTCTGGAATCATTACTGTAGGGACTGTGGCTAGACGATGAAAGAAACCACTTAAAAAACACAGAGGCCGTTCCAACAAAGCCAAAGCTTGTTTTGGAATTGAATGTGAGGGAGCTGCTTTGTCCACCTGACTCCCCACTGCCCATGTTCTTGTATCTGGAGTTGCAAAGGCTGCAGGAGCCACTTCCTCTTCAGTTCCTCCAGTGCTTGCTTGCATGATGGATGCACTAAATGCACTGGAGCTCAGCAAGGGGATGGCCAGAAAGAGCTCAGAGTCCATAAAGGATTATGAGCAAATTAGTAAAATGGATGTCACGATAACAGCTCAAATGTGGAACCAGGCTGCAGGATGCAATATGTAACCTTCACACAGAAAAGGTGGGAAGTTTTGGAGCAGAACATTGGTCAAGATCTGCACAGTAATATAAAGCTAGCTTTTGTTGCCAGTAAAGACATGAGCACATCACCCAGGCTCTAACTGGAGGTAGCACGTTTCATTTGCTAATCAAAACACGCATTAGTATGCAAGAAAAAAGCAGTACAAGGAGAGCCCCAAAACCATCTCAGTAAGATTTACTACTCACACACGAGGCTGCAAAACACATCTCAGACTTACCTCAGAGACTATGGATGTGAAGCTGCTGCCGAAGTGTACGTGCTTACGCACCTCGCTGCCGTTGGCAGTCAGAAGCCATTCCCCAAAAGCTCCCTGCTCGCTCACTGAATGGTTGCCATGGCTCTGATTAGCTGAGAGCCCTTGGAGATCCCAGTGGTAGGGAGGAGCTGCACCCACCAATGCGATGAGGATGGCTTCAGTGGCCACATAGAGCTGGCATGAAAGACAAAAAACACCAGAGATGCTCAGCTTGAATCCAAGCAATGTCTCCTCCACAGCCGAATTGAATCAGTATTAAAAACATTCCTATTTTTGTATTTGCCTTCTACCACCATGAGATGTCATGTACAGCCCCTGTCTACCAAACAGCACACACTGAAGAACCACAGGTTTAACAAAGTGGTTCTTGCACTTTTTATGTGTGGGATATTTGAGAGAAAAGAAGTTCCCCTCTTGACACCTTTCCCTCAGTCAGACGGCCCCAAACTCCCACCCACAGCAGGTGCAGATCATGGACGGAGGAAAAGCTATTAGATGTGCTAAGGAGGAGAAAACCCCTATGCTTTAATGCAATATATTACTCTTCTATCCTCTCCTTCCACCTGTGTTGTCCACTCCTTTAATTTGGTATTTGGACTAGATCTCCTCATGGTTTCATATCTAATCCTTCCCAGTTTTGACAAAATTAATTCTTTACTGGCTTTCTATCTTCTGTGGACCTGTTTTACTCTTAGAAGAGACAGAGACAACCATGTGAACATACACATGCATTTTTAATATACCTACATATTTACAGACACACACAAGGTCTAAATAGTGATCAACAGTCACTTTTGTTTAGGAAAGAATAAATAAAACTGCCGGAAATCCAGACATTTCAAGCCTGGTCTAGAGCTGGGTCGCTGCTGCTGCTTGCTGAGAAGAACATTCATAGGTCACATTACAACTACAGCCTAAAACCCTGTTGTTTGAGACTTGTTTGAACATAGAAGTGGCACAAATTCCGCACAAGAAGATGGATCATAAAGTCTTCAGAGAGACAAAAGGCATTGCTAGCAACAGCCCCACACACTCCCCAAATAAAACTGCTTCATCTCAAGCCCTCATTGAGGAACTGAACTTGGCACAGCAGTTCCTGACAAAATAAACAAACCCCTTCCTCCATAAAAAAAACCCTCATTCATGCCTCTCCATTCTTCAAATCCTACTTAGGTACCTCCTGAACAGTCCTTGCTCTGCTCCCAGCATCTCCTCCCCATGTTCTCAGGAACAACATACCCACAGGAAGTGCGTTCTCTCAGAAGGCTGCTTCACAAATAATTCACAAAACTGGGAGAACCATAGGTACAAAAAAGCAGCCTGAGGACCTCTGAATTCTGATGCAAGCAACATCAGGTAATACTGCTCTGTTCTGTACAACAGCTGAGCAGCTGGAGCTACACCCAGATCTAAATGAGAATTATTACTAAACTAAAACAGAGCCCTGAGTTATTACCTGGAAGTAATTTTTCCCACCAGCTCCTCTTTGTATTCTACATGAAAAGCTGCTACTTTAGTGGCAGGAGGTAGATAAATATTTTTTTAAATAATTCTCTTTCAATCTTCCATTAAAATTATTAAATATCCGAAGAAATTTGGAAAAAAAAACAGTTAACTGTTATCATTTAAGAACAACTTCTAGATCAACAACAACAAAAAGTAAAAGAACTCAGCTGGGAAAGAAGGCAATGACTAAGATCATATGGGAAAAGATGTTTTAAAAAGCTGAGTGACCATGTTGCTAGGGATGTGTGGATACGGTACTCTCAAGAACAGCTTGAAATTACTGAGAAATGAGAATTACAGGTCATGATGTGTGGTGCATCCCCCCTACACTGACTCACTCAGACAATTATGTGCGAGGACTAAGTGATAACACCCTTACTTTTGTCTCGTGAAATAATAAGCATATTTTTGAAGTAGATGAAGAAACGAAATCCTCAAGGCATTTGGTTTCAAGAAGGAAAACAACACTTTTCATTTTTGCACGAGGTGAAACCAGCTACAGAAAACTGAATAGAAAAATAAGCGATTGCAGGCACGTGCAGAAACAATAGAGGGTTTTTTCAATAAAAAACCCCCAACAATCAGCCTTTGACATCCTAGTGGGTGCAGCAACTAAGGATATCATAAAGATAGAAACACTTTCAATTGATTTGTACAATCTGCAAACCATATGAAGATGGAGATGTGTTTTGATATTATCAGATAGTATTGTTCTATACTCAAGTTCACTGAGTCACTGCTGACACAAAACTCTCCTTCCTAGTGTGCACCAGCCTTGTATTCTGGGTAAGAGGTACAGTAAACCCTATTAATTTCATTGTGGAAACAAAACAAAGCCCACAAAACATCCCCCAAAATTCACTGACAATTCTGAAGGTCAGAAACATTTTCGAGAAGTGATTTTAAAAACATGATGAAGGAAACTCTAGACTTAATTACAAAATAAAGTTTTCATCTAAGTAAGAGTTTTATTAATGAATCTGAGGATTTCTGCCTTAAGAATTCTAAATGCTTGCACTTAACAGTAATATACTTGTGCAGATTGGTGAACAACACAAAACAGTAACAAATCAAATAGAAATGTTCTATAACAACTGTATAAAATATAAAATTACTACATTATATGCACTGTGGCAAACAAAGCCCTACATTTTTCATTTGTTCTATATCCCAAATCAAGTCAAATATATGTCTTATAGTATATAGTTCCTGTTCATAAAATGTTTTAATTGGCTCTATATGGATGTTAACAGGTCCCTACCAAATTCCCTGCACTGATCTGAATTAATCAAGATGAATACCAAGTACAGGGGGACAAGGCACCAGCTCCCAGTCATTGATGATGAGATGCTTAGAGTTCTGTTAGTTGAGGTTTCTTCTATTGGCTAATATTCTCTTTAGGTTAAAATTTTATAGTCTGCCTAAATTAGAAGACTGTGGTGTAAGGGAATTTATTAAAAGGCAATGCCCTAATAACCTGTAAACTTTCACGTTCCCTGCTAAGTAGAAGGGATTTTAGTTAGCCAGTTAGAGCTGTTTCACTAACAGATTTTGAAATTAACTTAAAATTAATATTAATAGAAGTGACCAGCTTTCTGGATGTTCGTTTTCATAATAAATTACATCCAAGAAAGATGTAGAACCTCCAATAAGACTAGCAAGGAAGGGGGAGAATGAATTTAAAGTTTCATTTGTGTATAGTGAAATGAGCACAAAAATAATTTAAGAAACTCTATTAGACCTCATAATTTACCCATTATGAAGCACAAATGAAAAAACAAAAGCAAGACTTCAATTCTAGGATGAGGAGCTTTCAACCTTTTTTAGTCAGCTCATCAGCAATTCCCAACTAGCCTGGTCATTCTAGACAAGTATCAGCTGAAGCATTCATTGCAGAACGAAATAATGAGTAAGACAGTAACTTCTGACCTTTCAAATACAGAAACATTAAAACTGCACCCTGAGGAAAGACAGAAATTAAGGAAGAACAATGAATGCCCTTGCTCTGGTAGAAGCTTTTGATAAAGAGATGGTTACAGTTCAGGATTAGAGTAATTTCTTCTGAACCCATGACAAGCAGCTGGAAAGCTGGAGGGCAACCTAATATTTGAAAATCTGATGATCTCATCTGCTCTAAGTCATCTCCAAAGGGTGATTTGGCTTTAAATCCACATTATTTTTTCTCCTCAATAGCTCCTATGTAGAAAAGCCCTACAATGTCTTCTTGCTGCAAAATTGTTATATGCTGCTGACAACACATTCCTCTATTAAAGTATCCTTCCCTTCCTGGTGGCACAGTAAGAGGGAAAACACCATAAGACAGAAGGAAAAGCTGTTGTAGCTAAAGCGAAGAATCACCATGTGCAGAAGAACGCGACAGCTCAGTTCCTTACCAAGGCCAGACCCACTCTGACAGGAAATACTTCCCATGCAGACTGAAACCATTGTTGGTTATTACCCGTGACTTACCAACGACAGCGCGGACACATATTTTGAAAGAAATTAGGGTTTCTGCAGAGAAACAGAGAAAACCTACACAATTTAGAGTTTTAAAGCCTGAAACTGCTGGCCTCCAGAATCCACAGCAAGGAGTCCAAAGTCGGTCCAAAACCTTACATAACTTCATCCTAGAAATTCTTTAACATCCACAATGGAGACAAACACAGAAGACCACAACTCTTAGAGCCTCACCTTCTACAGGTTTGTGGAAAATGCCCCTCTGGCTTCCCCCCTCCGTTCCAAATATCCAAACATACACCTCTCAGCCCTGTTTTACGCTCAGTGTTATTTTGGTGGGCAGTGGCAGCAGCAGGGGTTTGTTGCTCCTGCTCAGCCTGGGTGCCCATGAGCCAGGTGACTGCTGCCATACACAGACAAGGGCTGCTTTACTTTCCACAGGCAAACACTGGTGTCTGAAGAGCAAATACCTTCATTGTACAAGCTTTCTGCAACATCTCCTGTGTACATACCTTTGTCTGACAGGGCCACAAGAACAGAGCACCCTCACTCACATCACAGGCTGACACATCTCTGAACATGAATAATCAAGTTGGAAGTGTTATTTTTCTGCCTTTAGAAACACAAGGCAAAAAGAAAGCTCACGGACTGGTAAGTTAAAGAACCAAGGCAATACACATGAACCAAAATTACAAAAAGCACTGATACTACCTCTGCTTCAATAGGAATATTCAAGGAAGTCAAACTACATTAATGTGCAATCAAGTGCCACAACTCCTCAGTCAAATACCAGCTACATAGTTTCACCAATAGTTTACCACCATAGTTTCACATCAAAAGTGCCACTCTACTCTTCTTATGAGGAAAAGGACTTAGAAAAGAATAAAGCAAAGAAGTGCTGTAAGTTCCTATTCCCATGTATGAATATAATGCAAAGCAGCCCAAGAGTGGACCATCCCAATGGTATTACAGGGTAACATGAAAAAAAGTCAGCAACTGCTGGCAAAAAAAAGCAGGAACTGTGGGCTGACAAGTATCAGGCAGGGTTTAGTCCTGCTTCCACAAGCATGGTTATTCTTTTGTCTGCATTTCATGCTTGCCCCTCTTTCTCTCCGTACTTTGCAGCCTGTGTTGGCTATAAACTTATCTGAGTCACAGGCAGTATTTTAAGAGATCAAAGTCCTCACCCCTGCATGACATTTTGTGACACTGCCAAGGAATATTGGGTGAGCATCTTGGTCTCAGAATGGCAGTTCTGCTAAGACTATAAGAAAAGCATATTCTTGGCTAAAGCATTTAACTTAGTAATTTAGAGATTACTTCCAAGGTTTTTGTTTAAGTATCCAGACTAAAAGACAATGCTGACATTTGAGTAAGCTACTTTCATTTATTTATTCATTTTAAGGACCTGTCTGAGGGTAAGCAATTAGATCTACTTGTGTTTTGTTTATGGGCTTTTTTAAACTGAAAAATGTCTTCTGTTTTCTACTATTTCAGAGCAACATGATGCTCCGGAACTGAAAAAATATGTTTTTCCAGTTTCATTGTGGAACTTGCTAAACCACTGATTTTCAGCTTAGACCCTACAGGCCTCAGAATTCCCTGGATTATTTCTTAAAAGTGCTCAGAAAAATAATTAAGAATTACAAAACTGTTTCAGCACTCTTAAATTTATTGTAAAAGGGCATAACCTCTCCAGGAGGAAGTCTGTCAAGGGTCTACAAATTGAAAGATATTAAAGGACTCTGGTGTTTACATATTTTTGAGACACCAGTAAATAAACATCACACCACAAAGTTTTATAAGCTATACACACGACTTGCTCCATCTTTCCTTTCTTTCTCAAAACCTTCCAAGGCAAATTCTTAAAACCCTTTCATCCTGAGCCCACCACAATTAGGAGAACGACCAGGTGAACACAAGGTTTAACCAGGTTAAACTGCAAACTTAGTCAGAGATCATATTGTAAACAGACAAGACCTAGAAAACAGATGTTATTGCTCCAGAGGGACTCCAGTCCCACTGGGCTAACACTTCAAAAAAGAAAACAGGTTTTGCTTAATGTAAACAATATACAAGAAGCACTGTCTTAAAGAAGTAGTTATATAACTACTCCAGTTAAAATAACAAAGACATTTGAGAACACAAAACTTTATCAGAAATACAGAGCAACTATATCATGCAAGTGGGAAACAATTATTCTGAATTCAATTACTTCACAAATCAAGCTCTCACCCACTAATTCTCTCACCCAAGAGGAAAGGAATTTAGAGCCTCTAAAATGGAGACATGTCAGTGAGGAGTGCCTTGATATTGCTAGTGGAAAAACACAGGTAATTTATTGCCTACAAAACATGGGAAGTTAGAGACTGTGTGTACACAGGGGCAGGAAAGAAGGAAGGGGAGATAATGTGTCATAATACAAATAATTTTTAACCCATAGTGTTTGCTACCCAGTAGAATTATGCCTGTTAACTCCCAGACTGCTCTTCCAAGGGTGCTTAGAGGACAGATTGGTTAGATGGATTTTAGTTTGCCAGGCTGAAAGGCAAATAGCAGAAGATGGGATTGTTTCAGCTCCCACTGAGTCCAAATACCATCCCATTGCACCAAATATTCTATGTAATAACAACTTCATTATTAATAATCTGAAAACATCTCCCCATATGTTTTACCCACAGCCCATACAAAGATGACAATCACTATTGACACTGTGCCTGCAGGCACCTTCCATTCCCTGTTGTTAAAAAGACTTTGCAAAAATCAAGGCATTCAGCCACAGCTCCATTAAAGAGCCCCAAAGCAAGTTCCTTCTGACAACTTCATTCTACACACCATGCAGCCACCTTTCCTTTTTTTAAAAAAAAGAAAGTTGGGTTTTGGTTTGCTTTTGGAGTTGCTTTTATTTCTTTTTTTAAAACAGGCAGAATACTCTGCTGCCTCCCCTCTGTTGGTAAGCCTTCAGAATGTCTGCTTTGTGCCTCTCCCAAAACTCATGCTTCTTGCTATGCCCATCAGCAGTAGTTCTGTTAAGGTCTTCACAACAGCACATTGAACAGGCATTTTCTTGGACTGAACTGCACAGAAGCTGAAGTCAGACTTGTAAGTTAAATTGCAGAAGCTGAGTAGAGGTGTTCATACAGATAGTTATGCACAGAATTTGTGGTTTAGTGTCAGAGTGAATGTTGTGATCATTAGAAGAGCACGAACATCCAGAAACTGGCACTTAAAAACACCTAAATATGAGCTCAATTGTATGTGCTTTGCAGTTCAGATACAGCTAAAGAAGGGAAGGTCTTGAGGTTACAGCTCACATTTCTTTTCTACCTCAAGCTTGCTCTGACCATACGTGAATGATGCACTGGTTTGATTAAGACACAACATAACTTTAAGGGAAGGTGAAGGTGTAGGCAGCTGATTACATGTTCCTAACTTCCCTCCACTAGGGATTCCTTTTGAAAAAAACAAACAGAAGCAGTTAGTTTTTTAAAATTAATCACTAAGGAAGCAATTGTTAGTATCCAGACTTCTGCACTATATCTGAGAGTTAAGGACCCCACTGCTAATAAGGCATGTCACAGCCCAGCATTGTTATTCCAGGTTTATGTCTGCAACAGGTGCATTCATATTTTTAAGGTTATAAATGTAATAACATTAAAGGCAGGTGATTGGCTCTCTTAAGGAAGTTAGTTACGGAGCTGAAAGAAGGACAAAGAGACCAAGGATTGTTGGTCAGCACCACTGAAATCAAATGTCATGCGCGAACAAAGAACTACTTTTTTTTCTTGAAAGATTTCCCCCACCCAACTGAAGTAAATGGTAGGATTTGTCTTCACTTTGCAGTTCCATCAACTTTCAGATGGAAATATTCTTAGCTAAATGAGTAGCAGCACATCTTTATGCATCAATAGCTTACATACTCACACCCACCTCATTTATTTGTCCTCCCAAACAGGAGTATGCTAAACCAGAACAAGGATTTATATTCAGTGATGGAAGTATTCTAAAAGCCTTCATCATATTTACACAGAAAGCAACACCATCCTTCAGCATAAACATGTTCTGAGGAGGATACAATGCACAAAAATATGTGGGAATACAAAGCTTTCCTCAAGAAAAACATTTGGGTCCCTACTTTTTATGTTTGTATTCATGCCACATTTGAAACCTCTCCTCCACGGAAGCAGCTGCACATGTCTGACACACATTCTGCAACTGCTTTATTGAGAATCAGAGAGACTTAAAACTCATACTTCTCCCACATACAGAAAAAAACCCAAACATTGAGGTAAGCAAACCCAAAAAATATTACACAGAAATTCTTTTTACATCTGCCACCTTGCTCACTTACCTTACGGATAGTTGTACTTGATCTGTGTCTAAGTTACAGTGCAAGTAACTTTGGGTAAACAGCATACCTGTCATTATGCCCCTGGAAAAACTGCAGCACACTATACCAGAGTTGTAATGCAATTTGTGAAATACCCCTCTCCTTTCTTAATTTTCAATTGCTAATTAAATTTCCAATTTGTTTTGCTCTTCCTTTTCAGATAAAGTCCAAATAGTATACATCATCAAGGACTGGGAATAAGTTGTTCAATGCATGATCAATTCTGGCTGGTTCAAAGAAAAGTTTAAGAGTCAAGCAAATGTAAGTATTAAAAGAAGATTCACTGACAAAGTATTTCATTGCTGTCATTGCAATTACAGAGCGATGTCTCATGCCATTAAAAGAGGTAGATATGTACAGAGCATAGATAAGAAATGTCAAGAAACAGTTAAGCAAGGCTACATAGAGGATCACATCTGCATGCTGTCTGAAGACAGACATTATTTCTTCTGAATTATTTCTAGAGATTTGGAATGAGTCTGCCTTACTTAAGCCACATGCCCCAGAATGTGCTTTCCCTCAAAACATTTGTGCAGATGGGATGATTAAAGACCATCTTTCTGCACTGGGATACTGTAATGACTGTTGTCAACAGTAAAGTGACGTTAGCAACACCACTCATTACAGCTGCAATGCATCACACACAGTTTAAGGCAAAGGTTTAATTCAAGCAACTTGATGTAACTTAACTGTTTTTACATCCTCCCTTCAGTTAGTAAGAAGTTCCTAAGATGGATGGGAACAACCACCCTTGGTAATTATCCATATTATTGTGCAATTCACATTACTCAACTTAAAGCAAAACCTTTTTCAGCTGTGCAAACAAGAACTCCCTTTTAAATTTCACCATGTTTTTAAAAGCCTTTCAGTAAAGATACAGTAAGAGCACATTTCCATTCTCAGTTTGGGCTTGGGCAATCCTGTAGCTCTGATTCACCGGCACAGGCCAGACTTCTTCAACCAGATATGTTGAACCACAAGAGACAAAGAAACTTTTTAAGCGTGTTTGTGTGCTCTCAAGCATCTGATCAAGCTGTGGGATTTTGTCTCATGTTGCTACACACACTAAACAAACACCAAAAGACTATTCTTTAATAATACTTCAGTATCATTTCTTCAAAAGGTTGTGACAACCTTTCCAGTAATCAACAGGTATCAAGTACTTACTTTAAGTTAAAAATAAAGTTCTAAGTATTTTAAGAGTTATCAGCTCCCTTTGTTTCTTCCTCACTTTCCTAAAGATATACTAGAAATGCAAGACTAATCCAGCCTTAATTTCACATCATTAGTCAATCTTCACATTCTTCAGTTAAGTCCTTCTGTAATTCCATATCATTTGGAAAAACATTTCTCTATTGTCAGTCAGCTGTTGTCAGTCCATTATGAAGTTAGCAACCATTGTTACAGAATATGCCTAAAAATCTTCAAAATTTCTATTAACTTGGTAGGAAATAAGCCAGGCATACCTTGATATAGCAACAGCTCAGCAGGTTAATGAGTAACAGCAGCAGGTAGCAGAGGAATAATAGAAATCAAGGAAGATGAAAGAAGGAGCCCACAAGACTCAACTTAATCTAGTTCTACACTGATAACACAGAAAAACATTTTTCTAATTAGAAGCAACCTGGAGGTTTTTGCCAGAATGTCAGTAAGCTCATTCCACATATCAAGGACCAGTTCACTCAAGCTCACCTGAAAATTGACTCATGTGGAAAGTCTCACCCCTATAGACAGAAGTGTTTGGTAGAGCTTAACTCAAAGAAGTTCTGTGAACTAAACTATGTCTGTAATTAGAATTCAGAGACCAGATATACTGGCATATCACTAAGGCTAGCTGGTGGAAGTAGCTTACTGTAGAAATTTATATTTAAAAAACCCCACTAAAATGAAGGAAAATACTTATAAAGTATGAAACTCAAGGAGATTAATAACATGCAGAGATGAAAAAGCATAAAAGTCTACAAGGAAAGCAAGTGCACCTGCTGGGAATCTTACTGGGAAGGGAAAGCACAAAGTCTAAGCTCTGGATATTGGCTACAAAGATGAAGGGACTTGACACAGCAGACAAATATTTTTCACACATTGGGCATTTTTACCTTTAAGAATGTAGAAATATTTTTTATACCAACAGGCCAACATAAAAATATAGGTCAGCTGAGGGAGCACATGGAAAGGGACAGGGAAACTAGCAACAAAATGGAATAATCATGGCACAGCCAGTGATATAGACTACCAGGAGTTCTCATTCTGCTGCATCTTATCCACTACAGGAGCCCAGGATTACCTAGATCTACATTTTACATCACACACACACATAAGATACATTACTTACCTTTGGGTCCATCCTCCAAAGGCTGATGATAAACAAGACAAAAGATTAACACCAGTTGTGGAACCTGCCTTCAGTCTTACTCTCGCACATCCCAGTGACACATTATGTAACTTGGCACCAATAAAGGAACACAAAATCAATCAACCACCCAAGCAGGAACCAGATGAATAAGTCCACATCTACTCATTAACTGAAAGACAACAAGCTTCACATCTAAACTCCTTACAGACTCCTGTGCCTGCATGATCTGAAGTAAAGAAAGCCTATCAGTCAGGACAATACTCATTCGTACAGTTCAAGAATTAAAGATAAAATGAGAAGACAAAAAGCAGACATGCAAACCTGCTATTGTTTCTTCTTTAGTTATTCTGAATTAGTTCCAGAATTTGCACAGATCCTTCTGTTTACTTCTCCCATTAGAAATGCAAGTTAATCCATTAAAAACAAAACAAACAAACACAAACATTACAGAACAGATGACCCATACTAAAAATTCTGGAAACACAGAGCACTTGTCATGGTCTGCAGTTCATTCCAGAAAATGACCAGCACTGGAAGAAGTAACAATTGCTTCCTTAATTCTTAATCTTCAGTGAACATATACATTTTCTAGCCAGCTGGCCAGCAGAACAATCAACACCTAACTTTAAGGAATTAATCAGCTAAATCAGTACAAAAGAAAGAAAGAAAAAAAACCCAGTACAATGAAATAGAAACCTACAAAGCTTTTGCTGTTTATCGTCATAACTTTGCAACCAAGTATGGAGTTCCCATCCAACAGGACTGGGCATCTCAATTTTCTTTGGTCATCTCATAAAGCTTCTTAATATTTTGGTCAGTCTAGGGGAAGTAGGGGTTGCCAGGAGAAGACATCTTCAGTCTCACAGCTCATGATTGAAGTTCTTGATTAGTACAAAATACGGGTCAGCAGAGGAGGGAGGACATTTAAGTTCCACTCTTCCTCCCTGCAACTATTAAATTTCCACAGTGGAAGTAAGTCAGCACCTGTCAGCCTAGCTGAATTCATGACAATGTAGTTTTTGATGCTAACATGGGGTAAACCAGACTTCTGTCAGATTGAAACCATACTTCAGTCCTACGCCTGTGACACTGCACATATTATTCTTGTCTTCCTTCCCTGTCCTCAAAGGAATATGCACAAAGACCAAGCAAAATTGAAAGGTGACAAACATGGCTGTAGAGCATATCACTTGAAATGCAGTCTCTGAAACTCTCTGAGAGAGTCTGTCTCTTCTAGAGCACTAGAAGAGTGTTCTCTTCCAGCACTCTACTGTTATTTTGGACTCCACTTTTATCATGAAACTTAAGAGAGTTCCAGCTTTGCATCTCACAAATCTGACTACCCAAAATTAAGGGCCTCATCCAATACCTAATGGAGAGACACTGCCCCTGTATTCTAAGAGTTAAGGCAGGGCAAATCAAAACACCATAAGCAAACACCACCTGTCAGCTGGTTACATGAGAGCTTCTGCACACAGAGGTATCAGTGGCTACCTGTCACTTTATCAGTGACAATCAAGCCACATGCAACCTAGCAACTCCCAGTCTAGTCCATTAACTCTAGGTTGCACAGGATTCCCAGCAGAGCCTCTTACAGAAGCCCACATCTTCCAGTCCAGGTCACGGAAACCTCAGTTCAACCTCAGCCAGCCTTTCACCTGACCAGCTCCTAATGTGCTCCACGAGTGGCACAAGGTGTAACCGCCCAGGAAATGCGGCACAGAGAGCATCAGCTGCCTGCCCCAAATTCACTCTGCACAACTGAGCGCTGCCTTTGGGCAGAGGTCACCTGTGTCCCAGGAGCGCAGCACGCTGCTGCAGGACAGACCCAGAGGGGAAGACTTATTAGTACCACCAGCAGCCTTCTGCAGAAGCCCTCCCACACCAGCTTCGCACCAGGCAGCACTCACCGCGGAGACATCCACCCAACACTTTGGGAACAGCTGCCCACCGCACCCAGAGCATCCCCGTCCCGGCACTGCCTCCCCATCGGGACAAGAGCGGGCGGGAAGGGCGGCCTCTCACCTGGAGGAGCACGGCCAGCAGGACGCACAGGTACACCTGATAGGGGCCCATCTGCCCCACCAGCGGGAACGCCTCCTCCACCTCCATCCCGCTCCCCGCCCGCCGCGCAGCTCCTACGAGCGGCCGCCGAGCAGCGCATTCCCGGGGCGGGGCGGGGTGCGGAGCGGCGGCCAGGCCCTCGCGGAGCTGGAGCAGAAGGAGAGGGAGGAGTAGGAGGGAAAAGAGGGAAGGGCGGGAGGCGCGATGCGGCGCTCATGCGCAGGCTCCGGGGAGAGCAGCCGGGATGCGGCCGCCTCCCTCCTTCCCGGGCGGCCGGCGGGGAAGCGGAAACGCGCGCGGCCTCAGCGCAGGCGCACGGGCCGGGAGTCAGTGGTTTGCGCTGGGGGCGTGCGGGGCCCTGGGCGGGGGGAGCGGCTGTGCGGGAGCGCCGTCAGGGGGGCAGCGCCGAGGGGCCTCGGGCCGGGCCCTCACGGTGAGCGGGCTCGGCACTGGGGGGGATGTGCCTTCTGGGGGCACACCTGGGCACAGCTCTTGGGAAGGGGAAAGGGCACAGAGATGTTGCCTCTGCACCCTTGGTTAGAGCAGGGCAGCACGCTGGCCCTGCGGGCTGGGCGAGAAGGCTGCACTGGGTCCATGCTGGCGAGGTGTTCCCGGTTTTATGGCATTGTCCATGCAGCAGCTGGGCTCCCACCGTCCAGTTTCATCCAACAAAGCACAGCGGAGTCACAGTGTGCGCTCAGCGGCTTTGCAGCGTGGGAAGCTGGACCCACGGAGCGCACACTGCTTAAGTTCTGTCAGTTCACAGCGGACCCCAAAATGCTGACACACCTCAGCTGTGGAATATTTTGTAATGCTACTTCATAGCTTACCTTCCAATCGTTGAAAAACAAAAAAAAAAACACGAGCCGAATCTGACATAAGGCTATTGTGTAGGTGCCACTAGAGGTCAGTTCGGCACCCACACAAATCTTACTGTTCTTGATTTAATGCCTGGTGAGGACGCGCCTCTCTCCATTAGACCAGTTTCCGCAAAACTGTAGTTGTAGTGTATTTTATGAAAAGAATTTTGAGAGCCTTCATTGTGAACATGGGGTAAAAGTTCTCACTTAGAAGTAATGGGACTGGTTTGGGAAGGAGCATGAACTCTACTGCATAGAGAGGGGAAGGGAGATAAATGCAAGTGAAATAGGCATCTTGCAAAATGGCAATGAGCTTTTCATGGTCCATTTTCATTACACCTTTACAATAAAGCTCCAGGAACATGAAACAACTGACATTGTTGAGACGTTTTTTATCTAGTGGTACTGAGAAGCAGCAGCAACATCTTTATGTCTGCAGCTTTTTTTGTAGGAACAATAGAAAGGAAGAGAGTTTTTCTGAGGTGTGACCTTTAGGACCATGCCAGGTGCCTGGGAAATAATACCATTTCTGTGCTGAAAAAATCTTGGCAAATCGACAATCATCAAAGCAATTTACTCTTAAAATGAAATTCACCTTTGCCCTAAGCACTTCTTTTCATATTTGAGGCTTAGTACAGATTGATTAAAGGCAAAACAGCAAAGGATTTCTAAAATGTCAGGACCTTTCTGCTGTTCACCCAACTGCACTTGTCTCATTTTATTGCTCAGCGAAGATGTGGAGGACATGTCCACGTGTTTGGGAACTCTGCACTCATGTCCACAGCATCCTTCCTGCTCTCGCCAGTTCAGCCACACTTTGCACACTTTGTGGCAACCACAGCTTTATTCCAGCTTGTCCAGTAACAGGGAGCTTTACCATCAACACCCAGCTCCTCCCTGACTCTTGAGCCAATGTGAAGAGACCCTCGGGAAGGAGGTGGTACGTGTCTCCCTGTCAGGATTGTACTGCCCCCACGAATTGCTGCGTGCACCCTGTATTCCCCAGGCACTTCTCATCTCTGTCTCACTTAGGACTTCCAGCACTCCTGCCTGGGGGTTTTCCTCCCTATGCTCCCTGCTTGCTTACAGCCAACCAAGCTCCAGGCTCTGCCTGCTATAGGGACAGCAATTAAGAATTGTCAGCTTTCTGTATTCACCTCCATGGGGTGCTGCCCTCCAGATGATGCTTCTGCTCTGCTCCTGCCATGCCTCTGCTGAGATAGCACCTCTGATTCAGCTTCCAGTCCCGACCATAGTGAAGTTACAGTGTTGGCCTTACACGTATCAACACTGCAACAATGCCGTGTGCCTGGGGAAAACAGCTGTCGGGGGAGCTGTCTCCTCTTGTGCTGCTGCTTCCCAAACTGAGTCCAGCAAAGAGCCATGAAGGGGATTAAGGGACTGGAGCATCTGTCGTGAGAGGAAAAGCTGAGAACTGGAACTGTCTAGCCTAAAGCTAAGAAGGCTCAGGGAAGAACTTCACAATGAGTGTAAATAACCTGATGGAAAGGAACAAAGAGGAGGAGCCCAGGCTCTTCTCAGTGCTGCCTTCCAACAGGACAAGAGGCAGTGGGGACAAGTTTAAAAAAACTCACTGGCAGTGAAAGGCCACTGTCCCATGAGGCCAGTGGTTTTGGAGAGGATTGGATGCAATGTTTAGAGGTTTCAGTCAACAATAGCACTGCACTCCACTTAGCCAATCATCTGTCCTTGCTGGAGCCCTGAGATCTTCCCAGAGAATTATTGTCTGTGAAGTTCATTAATGTACAATTTGCTCCCTCCTCCTCCTCATTAATAACCATGTCAAATAAGAATACTCTTAATAATCCTGTCTGCGGGGAATTTTTCTTTTAATGAGAGCAAATCAGGCTTCTTACTCAGTCATAAATGTGGTGCCCCCTAGGTTTTTCCACATCACTCCCAACCCTCTCTCTGTTACTACTGCTTCATGGGTTTGTTGCCATTACAGGCTTACACATCAAATTTGTCTGGGCAGCCCAAAACTGAGACAGCTGCGCGGCTTCTTTTTCAGCCTTTCTGAAATAATAGTTCCAGATACATCCTGCCCTGTTCTGTCTCTATGTAATGATGACCCAGAGCATTCAAAGCACTAGATATAAATGCAAAGGGATAACCCTAAGCTATGTTCCTCTCTGGGAAACAAACAAACAAAAATTTAAAAAAAAAAATCAGATATCTTAGAGTTTTAGAGCTAAAAACTCATTCTGGTTCACTGATGTTCTGTTTCTAGATTTGCTATATTCATTTGTAGTAGATTCTGATAATGGCCAGTAATTTTTCTTTGAAACACAAGCAATAGTAGTTTTTAAAAAGACCTTAAAAGAACTTTTGATGTTCCCTCCTTCTGGCTGGGGATTGCTTACCCATTCAAAGGTATCCACACAAATTGTTGATTCAGCAGTTGGCATAGATGAAATCTAAAGAAGTTCTGTTACTGATGGAGGAAGATTCAGGACATCCATGAGTGGATAGTGTGAGTTAGATATGAATCTCTTTAGCCAGGCTGCTGTAGATGACAGAAGATAAGTAGGTTCAAGTGAAGGATCAACAAGTACTAAAAAGTACAAAATTCCTCTGAGGTTTATCTAAAAAAGGAAACATCTCTGACTCTGAAAAGTCCCCAGAAGACAAATTGTTCAAAGCTGATATCTGAAGGAAATATTTACCTCCTCTTGTGATACTCTGGTGTAGACATTAGCTTTTGGCCACAGCAGGAGATGGCATTTGGGCCAGAAAGGACATTATTGGCAGTCCTGTTGCCACTTTTGCGATCTTGCACTTCATCAGGTTCCCATCTCCTCGTGACCTCCACCCCCCTACCTCACAGGAGGTTTCCACCACATCAGCTGAGCTGAATGCTGAACACTGAATGGCAAAAGACTGAGGTGTCTGACTGCAGCAGTGAGAATGGCAGCTGTGGCAAGAGTGGTGGAAATCTCTTTTGCAAGAATATAAAAGGGTTGTGGTTCATAAAACCCGTTACTATTAAACAAGTCCAGGGCTAAGAAGGGGTCCCTCCTTTAGGATGAAAATAAAGCAGAGGTTCTCTTGATCTCTTAACTTCATCTGGTCCACAGCACAATGACAGGAGCAGTCAGAGGGTTGACAGTATCTGCCAGAATGCTTGCCTTTGCTGGCCCCCTGTTATGGAAAATGAAGATTTTTTCCAACCAGACTAATCAGCTGCTCGTTGCAGCTGGCTTACCCTATAATACTATGCAAAGCTAGCATATGGCTCATTACAATATACCCTGACTAAGTGTGCAGCCAAACAATCCACTAAGGCATTTTTGCTTCTCTGATGTGTTGTTTGCACTTTTTGCAAACAAAGCAACAAACAATTCCTTTGGAGGCACTTTTCAATTTTAGATGAGGCTTGGGGATACTGAATTTCTGTCTGAACTGTGAATGATGTTAAAAGCTGATTCCCTGTCCCTTCCTAGATGGACAGTTGTCTGTTGTAAAACAGATCCGGTTCAGGTTCCTGAGAAATCTGAGCTTGCTCACATATCATGTATCTCTGGCAGTAGATAGTTGCTCTCAGGATGTCTCCCCTGGTCACGCCCCAAAGTGCACATCTGTGACCAACACCTTCTTGGCCAGCAGCCTCTGTAATCCTCTCAATCCTGCTCGGTTTCCCATCACTTAGACATTGCCCACAGTGTCCATGCTGGAGTGGGAGCTCTGCTTTTATCACAAACACTGACAGGGGTTTCAGGTTAAGCAAAGGAGTTTATGAAGCACACCTCTGTGCTTAAATGTACTAAAATCTTAGACATTGAAAAAAAAAAAAGAAAAAACAGGGTAGTCTTAAGAAGCAGGATTGGCCTCTGTGGCCTCCCAGCGGTGACTGGGACAGAAATAACAATGTTGAACATAAAGGTGAATGCTTGTACCTCTAAATGGCTCTCTTGAACAGTTGAGCCACACTGCCTTTGAGAGAACCCATGTGTTCTCTGTAGGTTCTTTTCTTTCCAAGCAGTCATCATTTGGCTGCAGTACTGCTCATAATCTTGACATTTACACCATTCATTCTCTGCCATATCACCAGCATGCAAAAACTCGTTTGGACCATGCCTCGCTCTGGAGACTGATGAAGATCCCACAGAAGTAAGCAGAAGGACTTACAGGTGGTTTGTCTGGCAGAGGCAACAGCACTCTGGATTTGGAGGCAGAGAGGGCATTCAGCAAGTGATAGCTTTTTCACAATTCCCTCAAAATGCAAAAAGTAAGGATAACCTCATGGATTTCAGCAGCTATTTCTATCCCAGGTGTGCCATGATGTGTAGTACTGGTATTCTGCTCAGTATGTTTGACCCCTCCATTAAATTTCTTACTCACCACTGCTGGAGGTTATCACAGGAGTAACTTATCTTTCAACAGCAACTCCAAACTGAAAAAATAAGGCTTTTGTTCCTGTCTTGCTCTTACAAAAGAAGTGTGATAATTTAGGAGCACGCCTCAAAAAGCAAGGTGTAAAGACAGCCAGACACCAGGCAAGTGTTGCTGAGTGTAAGGTAGAAGCTCATAGACAAAATTATCAAAAGTTTTGAGACCTAGGAGCACTGTGGCAGCACCACGGAAAGTCTGATGAGGACCTGCTTGTTGGACCTGATGGGCAGGCACAGACTGTGTTATATGGACTGCCAGGCTCTGGCTGGCACTAGCTCAGGGCTATCCAAAGTATGATCTAAGGAATTGTGTAGATGTACCTTAGGCTTCTGCACGAAACAGAGGAAACATGCATGGATGATGGGATTCTGTATATTTAGCTCTAGACATGGGAGGTGGGTGACACTCATTATGTGAATAAACAGAATTCCACAAAGAGGTTTTTAATAGGTGGTAGCAGGGCATTTCTCCATCAAACAGATTTGCACCTTGGGAGAGTTCCAAAGACACAAAGGTCTTGTGGACTTTGTTTCTCCAAAGAACTGTAGTTCTCAAAGTGACCTTGTAGAGCATCTACAAAAGATGTCTGCAAGGGAAGACCTTCACTCAATAATACCAGGAAGGGACAGTAACACACTCTGGGTTTTGCAGCAAAGAACGCTTTTGAAACTTATGCAGCTAGGCAGTCAAAAAAGATAATCCCAGGTACTTCCCTTGCTACTCAAGGAAAAAGGAGGTTTCAAGTTATCCTTGTGTTCTGACATCGCAGTTCATTTATGTGTAAAAAAAAGACACACAGGGCAGTTTCATAGCATATTAGAATTGTTAAGGTTGGAAAAAACCTCTAAGATCATTGAGTCCAACCATTAGCCCAGCACCGCCATCTTCACCACAAGGCCATGTCCCCAGGTTCCACTTCTAGATGGTTTGAACACTTCCAGGTCCCTACGCAGCCAGTTGCAATGCCTGACCACCCTTCCAGTGAAGAAATTTTTCCTAATATCCAGTCTAAACCCACCTGGTGCCACGTTTCTCATGTTTCTGCTCGGCACCCTCAGCAACTGGCACTTAGGGAAAAAGAGCAGGGTGGGAAGAAGGCAACAGCAAGCCCCTCTGTGGTCAAAGGCTCCCTCCTGGCCCCCAGCTCTGGCCCGACGCGGGTGAAACAAACGGGAGGGCGGAACCCTTCCACCCAACAGAAGGCAGGAGCCGAGGAACATGCCTAAATCTCTTTTCAGGACGGGACAAAACCCATCAATAAATGAACAGCTGGCGGAGGTTCCCTGCGCGCCGGGAACAAAGAGCGGCTGCGGCGCCGGCGGGCGCCCGCAGGGGGCGGCCGAGCGCTGCCGCGCCGGGCGAAGCCGCGGAGGGGCGCGGAGGGGCCGCGGTGCGCTGCGCGGAGCTTTGCATCGCCGCTAATTAGTTCCCTGCAAGCCGCTTATGCAGGGCGGCACTCGAGCATCAGCCCTCTTGGCGTGTCTCCTGAAGCATAGGGCATGACAGCAACTTGCACATCTTGCCGCTTAAATGTGCTATTTAAATAAGGCACGGCTGAAATCTGGGGTTGGATGCTGTAGCCTGGATTAATCTTTGACAGAATATGAAAGCGGTCTCGTCGGATGTGTCTGGCAAAAGATATGCAAATTTGCCATTCAGACTTGTAAAGATCTAGTTCTTAATTGCTATGACTATTAGTCACTGTGCCCATCACTACATCACACTGTACCAGCATGGAGCTGTGATGTACAACAAAAACCAAAGAACATTTTTCTACCAGAGGTGAGAGCAGCAGCTACTCTACAAAGGGCTGACTTCCTCAACATGGCAATGATAAGTACCAGTCTTACCAGTATAGTGTCTCTTGGCCATGATGGTCACATTTTCCAGACTGCTGGGGTGTTTTAAATTGCCATAACAGGTACAGAGTAGCTGCAAAATTTGTTTATGTTGGTAAAACCTAGGAGAAGGGCAGAATGAGACCCTTCCCAAGTCTAAATCACATAGCTCAATTCCTGGAGGTAGATGCATGTGGCAGTTTTATACATTTTTAAGTCTCTGGGCTACTGCACAGAAGCAAATTTGTCTTGAGTTAGCATAGGCTGAATGGGAGAAATCCTTTTAGAAAACTGAAATGGTAGAATCCAAGTCTTATGCAGCAAACTCAAAGACTTCTTAGAAAATCTGGATGATGCTAAAATCTGAGAGTCATCCTTGTCCTCCAAATAGAGAAGGATTTCTCCACATTAAAAATACACGATCTTCTGAATCAATGTGTTCTAGAGGAATTCAAAATACATTCAGCAAGACGCAAACCCATTTCTGGTCTTTCTGGATTTGTATGATAAAGGAAAGGGAGATCTTATTTCCACTAGTATTTCTATCTTGGAAAATTGTGGGTGATTTCCTGAACAAACTTGGTGACTCTGCTGCAGTCATTCCAGGACAGTTTCTGTACTCTGTAGGTCTGTTGGAAGTGTGGATGCCTCTCCAAAGTGTTGCTGTTCTGAGTGGGTTTCAGTAAAAGTTGTTACACAGCTCTGTGGGGGTGGATGTCTTCCTCAATCCGGAGTCAAAGGCCATGAATGCCTGCACTTCAGCTCCCGTAAGTGTCTTATGGTCACAGGGAAAGCCCACTCTACCAGTGCTGGCCAGGGTGGGCTGTCTGACTTGGAAATGAGCTTTTTCTAAGATCTGACTAGTTCCATTGACCCCTGCCAGTGTCATTAGTATGCACCTCATATAGAAGTAGCTGTAGTGTGTCTCAGCAAAGATCAGCCCAGTCTCTACCACTGACGAGTTGCATATATCAAGGGAAGACTACAGGGAAGGTGGAAAGTATATCCCAAGATTTCCCAGGCCCCTTTCCCAGTCTTCTTGCAATGTGTGGCTGGTTCAGCCACAGCTGATGCCTTCATGCCTAGTAGGTCTGGATAGGTTCTCTTCCATTGTCCAGTCCCTTTTGAAAGTCCTGCTCACTCTTTTGTTCACTGTGTCTTGTAGCAAGGATTTCCACCATGTAACTGCATATTCTTCGAAAGAGGACCTCCTGTTGTTATCCTGACACCCGCCACCTGCCAGTGCCTTGTTCTTCATTTGGTGAAATTGGAGGAGATTTTGCATCTTCCATTACAGAATTTGTAGTTCTGTAAACTTTCACAGAATCATAGAATGGTTTGGGTTGAAAAGGACCTTAGAGAGCACCTAGTTCCAAACCTCCTCACCATGGTCTTCCACTAGACCAGGGTGTTCAGAGCTTCACCCAACCTGACCTTGAAAATTTCCAGGGATGGGGATCCACAACTTCTCTGGGCAAGCTGTTCCTGTGCATCACCACCCTGAGAGTAAAGAATTTTTTCCTAATATCCAATCTAAATCTCTATTCTTTCAGTCTAAAGCCATTCTCCCTTGGCTTTTCACTACATGCCCTTGTGAAAAGTCCCTCTCCAGCTCTCTTTTAGGCCCCCTTCATCAGGTACTGGAAGGTGCTCTAAGGTCTCCCCAATGCATTTTCCTCTCCAGGTTGAACAGCCCCAACTCTCTGAGATTGTCTGCTTTGTTGCATCTGCTATTCTTTTGGGACAGTGACCAGAGGAAGAAGTACCTGGGAAAGCTCCTCAGCTGGAAATGCAGGGAGAAAGTGCATAAAAGGTTCTCAGATGTGTGATTTTCTGTAACCAGCTCCCAAAGCACTTCTTTCAGTCCAGAGCTGGCCCTTTGGAGCAATCTGATTTAGGACTGTTGATATAAATTAAGTAAAAGCTGGAGAGCACTTTTGCTGCCAAAGGTGGCAGTGGTGCTGAATTCAGTTTATGCAGAGCCTTCATATCTACAGACTTCTCAGAAAAGGTTGTAGACAATGTTCCTGCTCGATTTCCTCCTTCTGTGGGAGCTCTGGACTGTGAGAACAATCCATCCAGCTGAGTTTGGTCTCCCAGTCAAGTACATTCTGGTAGTAACAAGCAGGCAGAGAGGGTAGGATACGCATTTCTTCTCCCCAGAATCTGGTTATCCACGAGCTGTACTCGTCAGTTGGCCTCAGATCCTGCAATTCTTGATGGGATTGCTCTGCTGATCCACCCCCAGACTGATCTCCAGGAGACCTGTGTGGAGCCAAGGAAAGAAGTTTCCTGAGCAGGGGACAGTTCACACCAGCAACTATATTAGATGCTGGTGACAAACAGCATCAGCAGGAACTGACATCAACGCCAAGCCCTGGTAGGGAGCAGCAGTAGAGAACTTCCCTTCTTCAGTTTCCACTGCTGGCATTCAGGGCCTGAGGCCTCCTCTTGGAGACTGGGTTCATTCTCCATCACTTAGCTCCTCATTGACTCAAACTGCCAAGGAGGACATCTGGTAGCAAAGGGAGGTGGTGCTTTTTCTGAGGTGGAAATACAGTGTCTTTATTAGCTGCTGCATTTAGACTTCTAACTAATTTCATCTAGGCCACTGAACAGTTGGAGAATGACAGCAACTCCACTGAGTTTTGAGGGTACAAGTGTACCTAAAGGCTTCAGCTGTATTAACATGTTTGGCTACTGTGTGACAGATCTGCCGTGGGGTATGAATTCAGGGATGGCATTCTAAGAGGAGCTGGCATTTTTGATCGGTTCGTTGGTCATGACACCTGAGGCAGGAGTTTGCATAAGTCTCAAACCCTATTTCCAACGCCTTTAATGATTGCAGTCACTGAAGTGCATTGTGTCAAGGGGGCAAAGGCTCCATTTGGAGGGATAAAGGAAGCACAAGTGTGAACAGCTGCGTTACTCTTCAGTGAGGCTGGGATATCCATCCTAACCCCAGGGTGGGCAAGAGAAAGGGCTCTAAGCTTCTCAGCAGAGATAAACTTCCCCGCTGCCTCCCAGTTTATTTTTCAAATCCTCATGTGTGAGTATGGGGAACTGAATCCCACCCTAAATTACCAGATGTCCTAGGGGCTAGAGTGGAGCAAGAATTCAAAAGTCAGTTTTAGGAGTCTTAGGGAAATGGAGGCCATGAGCAAAGCTGATTTTTGTAAGCTCTGTGAGATGCACAGGGAGTCAGCAGCAGTGCTGGAAGATGTTATGAGATCTTTTTCCAGATACAGCTGTGAAGTGGACTGCCACTATCCCAGGTCTTTTTGCAAAGACTGGGCTGGCAACCTTCCGGCAAGAAGGGGACCAAAGGTAGAAAACTCACAGTAAGGGTAGACACATTAGGACAACAGATATCTAGGAGGATAAAATAAAGTCTCTACAGGGATTTTGATTTTAAATCATTTGTGAGATGGACAGGGAGCCAGATGGGTTTTAAACAAAGATTGTAGGGACAAGCTCATTTCTTAATCAAAGAGTATCCTGATCCTGTTGATGCTTCAGATGTGTGACATGTTTTTTATACCAAGTGGAAAAAGAAACCCGACTTCTTGGTCTTGACTTGCTTTGCTTCCTGTGAAATGTGTTTCTAAGGATCAGTTTGTGGAGCTGAAAGAGATGCATGGGACATGAATGGAACATGGTGCAGTGAAGCTAACACACCGTAACATTTCCAGTACTCTGAATCGAGTATCTCTGCGTGGCACAGTGTGGACCTGGCAGTTCATTCAAAGCCAGCTTACAACTCTTAGACTTGATAGGCACTTGCATACCAGACTCAGCCATTCTGGCCTTGCTAAGCGGGACTTTGATTGTTGTTTCTTCACTGAACATCTTTTTCTCAGTCAAAAACTTCATGTCAGTTCAGCCCTGTTCCATTCAAGTTACAGTGCCGGGAGAGGGAAAGCTACCAATGTTTGCTTTCTGTACCAAGAACAATAATGTTGGAAGCACTAATGAAGAGAAGGAAGGGTGTTTTCATAGAAAACATGTTGCCTACGTTCCATCTGAGAATGCGAAAAAACTGTGGTTGCCAGCTCTAAACTTGACAGGTTGCTGCCAAAACAGAAGCATTGCCAATAAAAGCAAGGAGAGATTTGCTAAGAATACAGGCAGAGCTGCTTTTGCTCTTCGTGAGTGGAGAACAGTTGGGAAGCGATTAGTCCACAGTGCCACTTGAAACAACTTTATCATATGTGCCATATGGACTTCAATACAAACTTCTCTATAGTTTAATACTTGCTAATAAAGAAATCAACAGAAAGAAGTTAAGTGAGAAAAGTTACATCTATGTCTATGTAGACTGAGAGAGAAAAAGTGAAAATGGAAATTGAGAGGGTTTTTATGGCAGAGATGCACTGCTAAACTTACCAGCAAATAGTCAAGAGGTGGGAACCATAGATCTGTCCATGGAGAGGACAGGAAAACTAGCAATCAGCCAGCATGGTTGAAACACCTCCCAGGAAAGGGAATGTAACACTTGAGGTAAAATGCAACACCCCCTTCTTCAAACCATGCTGTAACTTTAATCATCTGACCAGAGTCCCATATTCTTCTCTGTCATTTTCTGGCTCATCATGACCAGTTAAATTATATTGCCGGTTACATTATATATGATCAGGTAAGTTATATTTCTAATACCAAAAGAAAGAACCACACTCCATAATTCAGACAAGGATCTATATTTTCAGCTATTTGAAAGTCAATAAAGACTTGTCAATTGAGTCAATTGAGAGCTGTGATCAGAGGCAGATCAATCTTCTACAGAAACCAAAACACTTGAGACAGTCAGTTCCTAGATTTTCGGTCTGCGGATTTAGTTTTTTTCTAAACCAGGAAAATCTGGGGCCAGATCTAGATAATCTAATATATTTTCACCCCAAGTGTCAGAATGTACCTTTTGCCGCCCCATCCATCATCCATCCATCCATCCATCCATCCATCCATCCATCCATCCATCCATCCATCCATCCATCATTAATGCCTCTAAGCAAGACTATTTTAAATACACTCATAAATTGCTGATTTCTTTAGAGTTCTAGTTGCAATAATTTATGTTCCATTTCCAGTTATCTGTAAATAAAACATAACAGCTACAAAGACACCAAAGGAGGGGAAAGGCAGAAATGGAAGAGAGAATAGTCAAGAGAGCATTTTAGATTCAATTAAAAGAAGTTTTTCCTTAATTCATGCTATACCAAATCCATATGAGACTTTGGGATTTTTTAAGATTGAAAAGTTTCTTGAAGCAATTTGAATTTGCATTTTGAAGTTTATCCCATTTCACATCAACTGAACATCCTCACGCCATGCTCAGGACTTCGAAGATCTATGCATTTACCTAGTGTCAGTCTCAGATTATCCAAGCAGCACCAGACAAGCCATTTCACCTCTGTGCTTCCATTCCTCCCCATAGCCTCCAAGAGGAACCAGAGTATTCTTCTTGCCTACATGCTAGGATTTTCCAGAACCCACATATTTCTTTATTTTGTCACTGATCCAAAAGCTACTTAAGATCAATGCAAAGATTTCAACTGATTTCCCTGAGCTTTACCTTAGTTTATAGATATACTCACCCTGAAGCCTTTGGACAAATAGCACTGTGAAAATGCACTGTTGGTACTACTGCATCTTACACTGTCTTCTGTCCCTTCTTTAGCTGGCGATAGTCCCACAAAAGACAGACTGAGTGAAAGCCAAGTGTCAAGCTCCAGATTTTGCCCATTGTCTTCTGAAACAACTGAGTTGTAATGCAAATTGTTCTGCTTTGTTAGGAATGAAGTGCAGCAACTCAACAGAAGTGTTTATTCTCAGGGATATTTCCTGATAGACAAGCTGCATTACACCCAGGCAGGGAGATTTAGCTTTTTGTTACATCCTAGGCGGTGCAAGCCGAAAGGGAGCTTCCCTAGTGAGCAGAAGTATCCATATTTCCTAAGCAGGGAAGGCAATGACAGTTTAAAGCCAAACTCCTGTCAGACAACAGGAAACCTCCCGTTAGCCTCAGAAGTGCCCAGATTTATCTAATGAATCGGCAGCACAGGCAGGGAACTGACCCAAAGCTCACATGAGCAAGAATAGCTCTGCAGATTGGCCCCATGACTCTGCTCCTTCTTTTAGCATTGTCTAAACTCCTTGCATTCATTTAGCCATGTTGATGAATGGCTGTCGACTTTCGCCATTCATCAGTGCTGAGGCTGGGAAACAGCATGGAGGCGCTTCTGGCCTTTTCAGTCCCATTTGGTTTAACACTGATCTGCTGAGGTCTCTGTTTAGTGCTTAAGGCCCTGACAGGAATCTTTCTGTGGTGAAGATCCAGCACTAGTTAATACTGGAAAGGAATCCCGCCAGACAGAGAAATCCTGCAATGCTTCCTCGCTGTCTCCCATGCTATAAGGGTTTACCTCTTAACAAGATCACTGAGATGAACAGATGTGCCCTGACCTGAAAATTCTCAGCGTTTTGATCAGTGTATTAACACACAACACTTGAATTGTCAAAATCATTTACACCTCCAAACACATTCCTTTTGCCAGGCAGTTGGAAGAAGTGTGTTGAATGTTTAAACAAAGGCACTGACCTGTGTGTGAGATTCAGCAAGCTCTTTGGATCGCTCACCCTGTAATATTGCTTGTCAAACAAGACAGAGGTAGGAGTTCCCAAGTCTGAATTGCCACTCTGGAGTCACACAATACACAACAGACATTTCTTTCTAGCCTAGAAGTGGTCTCACGTGCAGAGAATCCTCTGTAAGCTCATGCAAGTGCACCGTGTCAGGTGGATAAGCAAGGAAGGTCAATCATGCCACTCCTCAAGGTGTTTCCCAGGGCTGGGCAAGAGGGGCAGCATTTATGGTCAGATAAAGGTCAGAAATCAATAGGGTTTAGGGCACATCTCTGTGATTTGTTAATAGGCAAGATAATCTTCAGATCCTTTTACAATAGTGTGTTGTATCATTCTTCCTTGAGGGTTGAAGGGCAGAGGTTGAAGATTTCAGTTTCTGCAGCCTGGGATATTTTGTAGAAGCTGCCAATGTCTTATTTCTGTCTATCAAGTGATCTACCAAAGCCATCAGTTCATCTTGGAGAGAATCCAAGGAATGGGAAAGAAATGGGTAACAATAACTCATTATTAAACCTGGGTTGTTGACTCCTTCCACCAGCGAGTAGTTTAGATATCAGGGATCAAAGGCATTGCTTCCAGCAGGAGGCATTTGCACACACATCTGTTTGGCACTAATAAAATAGCTGCTAGACAAAGTGGAGACTCCAGCCTTTGAAACCTATCCATCTGTTGTTTGGGGCTGAGGGCTCACAGTTCCTTGGGCAGCATTTGGAGTGATTTTGAGGATCCAGCAAAAGACATCTTTTCTGATATAGCAGTCTGTGTCAAAGTGGGAAGGAAATATTGGAGGAATTGCTAAGTCAGTTTGCACATTTTAACGCTATTTGTAAAAAGACGTCTTCATCCCTAAGGAGACTTCTTCTCTTTTATAGCTGGAACCTTTCTGGTTCTTACCCAGTGAGCATGTGGCAATATAGAAGAGGATGACTATCTGCAATCCTGTGAGATCTACAGCAAGAATGAGACTACATGGAAGGAAAGCAACTTGCAGAAATGGTGCAGGGGCAGTATTGTCGGCTGGCGGTCTATGTATAAATCACGAATGGGACGGGACTGCTGAGGAACGCGTCTCAAGCTGTTTATTTTCTAGCATTAGTCTCATTATATGGTTATGACAATGGGAAGATGCTAGCAGCTCACATCCCTGGCAGCAAAGAACTTAATCTTACAACTTACTTTAAAAGTTTTTTGACATCCTAACTTTAAGGATTAAATTTAAGGATTTAAGGATTTCATTTTTTGAATCCTAATTTTAAGAATTCCCACAGGGCAGTCTGCTTCAAGTCTCAAAATTATGTGCCCTAGCCTGCAAGGAAGTTCCTGCTTTGATTTTTATCATCATTGGTTATGGGACACATGGACACAGAAATCAAAGCTATCCCTTTCATATCTCACTGCAGTAAAAGGTTAAGTAGAGTGAGATACATTTGTTGTGGGTAAACACACCCATACCCCCGTGATATAGGGAAGCCTGCAGTATATTTGGTGAGTACAGTAACCCCAGTGCAATAAGAACTGAGACAGCCGCTTTTAGGGAAGTTACAATGTATTGGTGCTTATACAAACATATCATGCAGAATAAACATAGGCAGAGGAAGAAACTTCAACAATAACAAAACTCTCAGTGAGCCTCACTAAAGATCCTGCAAGTGATCCTACCTGTGAATTGAGAGAACTCCAGCTTGCCCAAAGACACAAACCCAGAGAAAACTCAGGGAAAGAGTAGCATGGGCTGCTGAACTGAACAAAAAGCAGCATCGAAACAACGGCTGATGTAGAAGAACACGTGTATTTGCCAGAGCTAACAGTTTTCATTAAGCAGGGAAGCCAAATAATAAATCATAATCCAGGACACATCCCACAGAAACAATTCAAGAGACAAGGTGGATAACATACAGGTCATGAGCAGGTGTGGAAGATGCTGGAGAAACAGCACCATTTCACTTCCCATTGGGATCTCTTCTGCAGAAGGAAAGCACAGCTGTATAATGGATGGTAAGGTACATGACACAGACTTCCAGTGCAAAGGATTTCTGTAGTGTGACAACAGAGCCAGGGAGATTCACATATGCGAGGCACATCTCTGAAGGCTGCCATTCAGCTACCATTGTAGTAACTCTGCTCTAAGATCAATGGCCAATGTGATTTCTGCTGGACTGCTGACCCAGCTGCCATGCAATACTAAGAAAAATGATAAGCAGGAAAATGAGCTGGGAGAAATACATCCGTGGGCTGATTATGCATTGGCCAGTGGAAGGTAAATGCAATTCATAGCAGAAAATGCATTATTCTGTACAAGAAATAGCAACCTATTATGTGCCCGAAACATCTAAACATCCTGATCTCAGGAAAGATTCAAAGAAAGCAACAAACATGCTTTAGAAGAGTCAAGAGCAGACCCACAACAGCAGGCAGAATTTCAGTATTGATGTGTGCAGTGTACTAAAGCAAGGTTACCTGGGTGCCAACATTTCCCTGAAGGTTATAGATGTGATGACTTAATTGTCTCTCTAGATCTACTACAACAACATTGGGCCATTTCTCCTGATAAGTTGGCTCCTTCCATTCTCCTGGAAAGCTTTCTCCTTTTTATTGCTATGGTATTGACCAAACAGGATGTGCCTGACAGCAACAACACAATACCTGTCCAGGAGCAGCATGATAAGGGCTGCTCTGCTAAGGAGGGCAGGCAGGAAGCTGGGAATGACCTCAGCATAGGCAGAACATCACCTTCACCCACATGGTCTCACAGTTCTGGAGCAGGGCAGAGCAGTGACAGTCCACTGATTGTCCTAGACAAGATGAAGTGAGGTCAGAGAGCTCAGTCAGAAACTGTAGGAGATGGGGTCAGAGCTAGGACAAAGATGGTTACAACACAGGTCTGGAAAACCAGCCAGTAAGGCAGGATAAGGCAGAGGTACAGCTCAGTCTAGATCTGGGCATCTGTGCCCTGAGCTTACCTTGGGCCAGTGGCAGACAGCCTAACAAAGGCTGTGTGAGATGCTAGTACTCAGTTTATTGTATGGGATCATGGTGGAATGCCAGAACATCCTTGTCATATGTGAAGATGAAGAGGTTATTGTAGATCTTATCTAGCTCTGTACCAAAACACTTCAAGAAGGTGAAAGCCCTTCAACACTAAGGTAAAGTTAGATAGTAACCCCTTTGTGTCATCTGTGAGACTAATGAAGCTGAAAGTTTTGCTGGCCTTGACTATAAAGCCAGAAAACAATGAAGAACATCTATAGATGTTTTCTGGCAACATGAAGAGAAAAAGACAGTGGCAAAATCATCCCTGGCTGTATAACAAAAATGAAGTATGCAGTCTGTTACAATTCATGTTCATACACAGCATTAAAATTGTAATTTCTGCAAATGGCTGGACTCTTAGAAACTGAGATACATTAAGGATGTGATCGAAATCAAGGACCTTATGAGAAGATGCAAGAATCAGGCCTCACACTCGGTTTCAAGTGCAAATCTGGGTATATCTTTAAATCAAACATACTTCACGTCATCAGTACAGACCTAACTCTGCCTTCACTGAGGGCAATGGGAGATGCAGTTTCCAGCCTGAGGCTGCCACCATGATTCACATGTACCATCACAGTGACACTACATGCACAGTGTTGGGCAGAAGAGACCACTGTTTGGTCCTGACAGTGCCGCACACCACAAGGGTCCCTGGTAATTGTGATTGGAGAAATCATAGGCTGGTGATGGACATGGAGCAGGGTGAAAGGAATGCACCACTTTGCAAAAACTTCCAGGTTTTGCTCATTTCCCAAAACAGAAAACACTACCGAAGGCAATGCAAGAGAATCAGCAGACAGCACACCCAAAGAGACAAGAGCCATGTCCAGAAATGGGTGCACTTGTAAGCAGCCTCTGCCATCAGCTTACTTGATGGGGAGTTGGGAAGAAAAGGCTGTGGGAACAGCAAGAAAGATCAGCTAAATGGATGCAGCAAGAGGAAGGAAAACATCCATCTGAGAAGAGGAACAGTGCAAACAATGAGTAGGAGAGGGATCCAAAGTCTGGCAGATTTGAAAGGCAGCAATAAATGTTCTTCTAGATGGGTCTGTGTGTTGGTAATTGCAGGGTTTGGCAAGGCAGCAAACATTCAAACAAAACAGACCAACAAAAGCAGCTAAAAAGCAAGAAACAGCAAGTTGTGTGGGCCATGGAGCTGTGAGTGCAGGCTTGGAGCAGGCTGGGTGTTGGAGAATGCACTAGGAAGTCTGTCCAGCCACATGCAGACACAATGACTGCTGTAGCTGCAATGCCTCTAAAACAGCTGTTGTTGGTGAAGCACAGGTTTAGTCTTAGAAACATTGCACTTTTCTTTGCTGTGGGTCCTACTAAGCAGTGCATGAAGCCATATCTAAAGCTACACTCCAAGCTGAACACACTGCCAGTGGCCCCAGAGACATTTAAGGCTCTTTTCCTGCGTTATACTCCATCAGCTCCAGAAGAGCGCATGTGTATAGAAGAACCCCAGGTCCACACCATACCAGTATCTCTGATTTTCCAATTGTTTTGGTGTTTAGGCTGCTGAGGGTGAGCAAAGTGTGTGATAAGACACTGGAACATCTGACATGAAGCCCGTCTCCAATTCTTTCAAAACAAATAGCATGCAAAAAAGGAGCAGGTTTTAACCAGCCTTGGTTTGCAGCCAACATGGGCACATGGTTAGCTTTAGCAGGACTGGACAGCATATGGCACAGCGACCTGGCTTGTTGTGAATAATGGAGTATAATAAAACCTGTCAAACTGCTATTGGCAGCTAGGGTGAGGAAAAGTCTCAGTGCACAGACAGTTTGAGAAAACCTACTTGTCACTGCCATGCAAAATATTTTATGGCAGTAAATATACATCATAAAGCGCCTCTCAGCTCTGGGTGTTTTATCCTCAGTCCCTGAAGTTCTGCAGGAGTCCAGCACAACTGTGGGGACAGCAAAGTGGGGAATGCTAACAGCTGGGAGGAACAAAAAGCAGGTGCACGAAAAGGTGAAGAGGATAAAGAGCCAAGGTCCAGAAGCAAGAACAGCAGGAGGAGTTAGAAGGGGTAGTAGGAAGACAGAGGAGTGTCATGGCCACCAGCAGGTGTGTTGGCTGAGAAACACGAGGGGGCTGCCTGTTGGCCCGGATGGCAGAGGAGGAAATGTTGTGTACTCAAGGCAGGCAAAGGGAGGAGGAGGCAGGATCCTGTTGGAGAGGGCAGCACTGTCTGGCTCTGGGTTGGAGAAGGATTTTGTCGCTGATAGGAGGGCTGCATTTTGTGTGCTAAAGCTTGAAGTCAAGGAATCAACAGGGGAATTTCTTTGTTGTTCCTTCCACACAGCCAGCAGGGAAATGTGTGATGGGGAAAATGCAGCTCTTTATCTATAAAAGTTCAGCCAGCGCCTGGCCCCCGCAGCATCTCTGCCGAGCACATGGGGCCATGAACTAGGCTTGCAAGGGCAAATCCAGCTGACATGCAAGGACTCCAAGCCCCAGTTCCATCCCTGGCCTTGGAGGACTGAACAGAATTCTGCCAGAGCAAGGCAGGTCAGAATTAACCTTGAATTTTCATGTCTTGAGTCATCAGCCTGAGCTTAATTTTAGGCTGCCTCTCCGGAGAAAAGTGAGTATTGCAAAGCTTAAGGGCAGCTCAGCCTGGGCTTCTTTGTGTCCTGCAGTGCTGTTCTCCCTCTGGCCTTGGATTTGCTGTTTTCTGGAATTGTCCTGCTCTGTGAGAGCATAACGGAGAAGTAGAAGCACTGCTTAGTCATTACATCCTGCCATTTCAAGCATCAGTCTTGTTTTTGTGGTTTTTTTTTTTTTAAAGAAAACACTGAAAGTACTTCCCTTACAGACTTAAATGCCTTAAAATATTGCTACTGCTGCTTGGGGTGCCTTGTTTGTAGTATCAACGGCCTGCCTTAGCTGCACTAAGTGCACTTACATGGGAGCAATAGCAACAATCTGGAATTCAGAAAGTCTACAAACAGGCAGGCCTGTTTTAATTAGTTGAGTACAGAGGCTAATTAATATGCAAATGAGGAGCTTACCAATATTAATCATCTGTTTTACTAGGCTGCTTTACTAAAGAGTTTCTAACGAATTTGCAGATGAAGTTTTCATGACATTAAAAATCAGCTAAACACCTACCTGAGCAACAGTCTCCCACAATTAAGGGAAAAGAGAGAAGGGGAGAGTGATGCTTTGGTTTTTTGGAAGGAAAACATCAATGACTGAAACTAATTTTGTCTTTGGCAAGTGTCACATAGGCTGACTGAGTCAACCGCTTCCAAACCCTAATTGAAAGCATTTCAGCAAGCGAGACACCAAAAGGCGCTTGGGCAGTAGCAGCACACACATGTCCATGTGTGCATATTTCCTTCTGAGAATTGACTAAAAAATTGCATGATTGACTAAAAAATTGCATGAGTGGCTAAGAAATTACTGTCTACCTTTGACATCTCTCAATAGCTGTCAACACTGTGGAGCATAACCCCCAAGTAAGATCACACTGGGTTGTACCTTCTGTGTATTTTCCTACCTCCATTCCTGTTACCAACACCTTAGAACACGGTAACTGAAATCCTGCCCCTGAGCTACACCACTCTTTCCTCTGTTAGCTTTACATTTTGCACTTCACTGAGCTTCTGGGTGGAGCTTCTTGTCAAATTCACTCTCTGATTTTCATACTTTAGTTCAATGCAATTGCATATGGGCTCCCCTCACTGCCCCAGGGAATGCAGAAATCAAATAAAGAATGTTTTCATCTCTAACAAATCTGTCAAAGCATTTCTGTACCTCCTGGTTTTCTTTTCATATACCTTTACCCCTGTGTTTCCTCTATTGAAAGCAGAACCTAAATTCTTGGTGTGATGTGCCCCTTTAAATGGCTCAATACGTGAGAATGAGATTTGCAAATCTCTTCTTGAGTCACAGGTGAGACCAAAAATTTGCCAGCAAGATACTTCAAAAAAATTAAAGACAGCCTTAAAAATGAATCCAAATCCACTGGCTGATCTTCAGGGCCAGTGAATGGAGCTTGGCGGGTGGTTTGGATTAAAGAGGTTCCTGAGGTTGCAGAGCTGGAAAATGGAAATAGCTCAGCAGCACCTGCCATCACTCCTGAGATAGGCTTCTCCCTCCCAGCTGAAAATGTGGAAGATACACATTTCATTTTTTCAGAAACAAGACTTGAGCTGAGACTGCCCTTGCACTCCATTCAACTGCACTGAAGTCACAGCCGGGGGTATGTTTCCTTCCTGAACTGGGGATACTGCCATGAGAAGAATAGCTGAGCCCCATCCTAACTCCCAGCACCTCCTGAAAATTCCTGCTGCTGCTAACTGGTTGCCAATTTTCCTGTAGCTGTCTGTAACATGGAAAATTGCTTTAATTTAAGTTTTTGCATTTAATGTGGGAGCATTGCTCATTCTTCATCCTAGCACCAACTCTTTTTATCACTCTTTCAATGATGCTTTTAGCACGTGACCTCAGGAGCTCTTGATGCAGTAGAGTAGGTGCCAGGAGAGCACTGCAAGTGGAGGTTCCATGGAGGTGTTGGCAGGACCTTGTGGGGGACAGGACAGGGGCAAAGGAGAAAGGATGGGCTATGAGTGTATTTCTGAGGGATTTTGTTGTGTCCAGGAGTAAAGAAAGGAAGCAAAGATGGGGAAGTGAGGAGTGGGAGATGTCATGTTAGTGTGGGAGGGTCTACAGGCTTTAAATCCACCTCAGAATTAGGATTTAATACCAACTAGCCCACTATTGTTTGTGCTTGAGCTCCAATAGTACTCATTGTCCTAACGACCCCAAATCTGGCTTTCATGGAAAGAACTGTGCACACTATAGAAAGAGGTATGCTCTTGAAATGAGGACACTTCCCTGAATGGTTCAGATCCTTTAAAGGGGCTGGGGTATTAGCCAGGTTCATAACCCCATCCTGGACCCCATCCCCATTCTCCCACATACCTCCCACATGCCTGAAGGTCTGAGCTTCATTCCTTCAGGTGTTTGTGGCATATCCCATCTCATCTCCCTGGATGTGCTCCCTAATTCTCCCCGCCTTCTGCCCTCCAGAGCTGGAAACACCAATCGTGGCACTCACAAATCCTGAATCTCAGCTGGGGATGGAGCAAACATAGAGACACAGGGCTGGCAACCTCCTTGTGTTGGTTCAGGGTCCCCTTCTCCATGCATGGTGCCTCTTCAGGCATTTCAGCCTCAGTTCTGAGGTGATATAAGTGTTTCCTTCTACAGAACTGCTGAATGGCTTGGACTCATCTTTCTTAGAGAAATCCACCTTTGAGTGGTCATGAGAAACCGGCAGACTGCAGCCTCCAGAACAAACATTTTAGAAAGTTATGAGTGACTGAAGATCAGTGAACAGAACAAACTCTTTAGCTGACTTTAGCTGTAGCTGTCACTAGCACAACACCCACATCAGCAGGTGGAAAGGAGGTGAGTGCAGGAGTTTGAGAGGTGTGATAAATACAGCTAAGTAGTTGAAAAAGCAAGAGCTATCATTTTGCTGATAGAAGCAATTTAAAGTAGCCTCAGAATTTAGGATCTGTGAAATGAGCTTTTTCCGTGTTTAAGGCTAATAGTACTATTCTCATGGGGGGGAAAAGACCCCATTGATTGGAGAGAATTCTAACAGAAAATTTTTTTCCTCAGTAGTAGCATGCAAATAAGAACAGACTACTAGAGTTTGGTAATGGAAGGATTAAATCATGTAGAAACTGACTGAGAAAAAAGCAGAAAACATGACTTTTTTTTTCCCCTTTTCCATGGAAAGGTAAGTAGAACTGAATGAGGTTAAAAACCAAGGCAGGCTGTTTCGGGCCATTTTATACAAGAAACTTCCATTGTGCCATTGGCCAAACTTCTGAGATCATTTTGTTTTGGGGAATTTTTAGGAAAATTTACAGGGTTTTATATGATGCCTTATTTTTACAGCATATTAAACGTTTCAGGGGAAAATGAGCAATCTTCCTGTTCTTTGAAGGGAGCATAAGGACAAGAGAAAAGACAGAAAGAAAAGAACAAATTTGGATAAACAGAAGCAGTAGAGTGTCTCATCTCTGATACAGAGAGATACATACATACATTAAAAAGACCACTGAAATGGTCTCTCTAAGTCCTGAAGCCCTATCTCTGTATAATCCCTTCAAAGTAGTGTAAACCTCAGTGATTATTAATATATTTTTGGTTGTTTATATGAACCTTGAGGGGGAAAGGAAGCTTCTGCCATTTTAATTCCTTTGTTAATGTCTTTATGAATGCAATTAGCACTTCATTCACGCTTCTTTGTTTCTGGATCCCATTACGATATGGCTTATGCCAACTTCTCTCTCCCAGGAGAGGTGAGGCATCATGCAGCACTCCACTCAGCTGCGTGGCTGAGCACTGACAAACTCAATTTGCTGGAGGAGAGCATGAGATGACACGGTGCAGTCGCTGCTGCTGTGATATGGACAAATGGCCTCTTTTGTTCCAAGCAAGACGTCACCTGTCCTGAGGAAGTGCATCTGTGCATAGGTAAGTGAAAGAAAAACAAGGTTGATTTACTTGACAAGAAATTAACCTCCTGCAGCTGGTTGTAAAATGGAAGTATCTAATTATTTAGTCCCTTTTTTACAATTGCACTATGCCTATTCAAGTACCTGTTCAGTTGTTTTTAATTTCTAAACACGATGCTAAAGTCATCCCTTTTATAACACCATCAGCCCCTACAGTCCTAAACCAGGGATGGATTTGACCCCTCAGTTTTTTTCCTGACTGCTGCAAAGGGCTTTGATGTGAGCTCAATGCCCCAAGCTGCAGGGCAGCTGAGGTTGCACAGCTGGACTTGTAGAATCATAGAATCATATGAAGCAATCGTGAGTTGGAAGGATCCCACAAGGATCCCACTGAGTCTAACTTAAGAAAGCTGGAGCTTTACATTACCAGAAGCTTGGGCTCATTTGGGGCTGATCAGGGGATCAGCTCATTTGGTGTTCATCAGGAGAGGTTAAGAGGAAGCCCAATGAGATGAGTGGGCTTGTAGTGGTGTAAAGTTGAAGCCAGAAGGAACTGAAGCCTGTCATTCTGTGAGGGCAGCTCTCCAGTGCTACGTGGGCATTTACGGATGCAGCTGTGAGCATCAGGGGCTTGGGCAGCACCTCTGGGCAGTGAGGAGCCTCTGTGTTTCTAAATATCCCACCAGGTACCAATTCGCACCTAAATACTCTTGGAAATGCTGTTTGGGACTTCTCTGAGGCGAGGAGCCAGCCCTGATTCAGAAGTGTGTTAACTGAGCACTGCCAAGTAAATCCAGAGAGATTTGAGCCTGTGGGAGCCCAGCAATGCTCCCAGCTGATGGCTGATGAAATTTTTGCCACCTCCATCAGGGAGAGGATTGAGCTAGGTGCAGTTTACCCACAGGATTGATTCTTTAAAATGACTACAATATCCCATGAAGAGTGAAGAGTGTCTCTCCCCAGACAGGGATAAAGGTAGTAAAGACATAACCTGTTCCTCCTACACAAAATTTCTGGTGAGGCAGACAAGGAAATGCTGGTTTACAGTGTTGTAGACTCTTTCTCCCTCTTTTTATGTTGATCCCATGCACTCTCTGCCATACCCAGTGCAACCTGGCATACAAAGCACATCAGCAGACATTGAAGTCCAGACACTCCCTGTGGGCTCCAGGTCCCCTTTTACACCACCCCCACATCCCCAAACAACCTACTGCCAGGTAAAGGGGATTGTTGTTTCCATCACAAGACAGAAGGGAGGGAAAAACTGTGGGCTGAAAGCCCAAGGAAAAGAGACAGGAATTCTTTATCGCTTATTAAATGTGCAATTCAAAACCTGGTGAATAGGGAGATGAAAAGCTCCTGCTGAGAAATGGAGAGAGAAATTGCATTTTGGCCTTGGGGAAACCTGTGCCTATAATATTAAAGATGTGCAAATAAATAAATAAAGGCAATAGCTCGATTTACGTGTCTAATATCCTTGCATGCCGTGATCAATGTCGATATTTTACTTTTTTATGAGGTTCTCCAAAAATCTATGGCGCTTTCCTTTATTAATTGTTATCCTCATTGCAAAGGTCTTTCACATGTCTCCAGCAACTAGGTCTTAGCTGTCAACTCCATTAAATTCTATTATAATGTGGCATGATTGAATGCTCCAGTGGGATTGGCCAGCCAGTGTGTATTAATATATTATGGAGCATGCAGAGGCAGGCACCAGCACCTTGCTGCATTCACAAAGATGCTGTTGTGTTTACATTTTTTTCCCCTCTCTGTGCACGTCTGCTGTTTCAGTGGAAACTGGCTTTACCATAAATTATCCCTTGCAAAAAGAACAGTGTAAACTGTGAGGGAGCTTTCCCTGGGACATGGAAGCCAGCGGTCTTCCCTCAAGTGAGCAGATTCTCATTCTCTGCCTAGGATGTATTTGTACGACTTTAATTAGTTTGTGTTTGTACAGTATGAAAATCTAGGAGGCCCATGTTATTTAACATTAGGGAATATTGAAGAGCAGAGGGTTTCCCACCCTGCTGGTTATAAGCAGGGATGTTATGCTGCTGGGGGGGAGCAGAGTCAGGATTCAAATAGGCATGATCATGTATTTTTTTTTTTAAACAAAGGAGTTTGACAGATCACACATAAGCACAGTTTAAGACCTGTGCCTTTTGGGGGTGGTGCATGCACACTGGATAGGATGTCACCTGCAATGACACCCCTTAGACAACTTAATACCACCCTCAGTGCCTATCTGCAGCCTGAACTGAGCGACCCAAATTGGGCACCTTGTGCTTCTACCAGGAAGGCAAAAAAGCAAAGCAAGACCACAGGCTTCAACTAAAAGTCAGTTTAATTCAAAACTGGGGAAGAGAAAAGTAAAGGCATATCCAGCTCTCAAATCTTTGATTGTCCAGAGGTGCTCTGATCTGATGCATTTCATAGTTATCAGCATTAAGTCAGCACTTCAGGATCTCTGGAGAACTCTGATGGGTCACCAGCCTCTCAGCCCATCACAGCCATGCTCATTGCTGCTATTATCTCCCTTTGCCTGTGTTTACATTTGCCATTTCCAAAGCCCTGTGTGCTACCATGAGCAGGAACATGGCCAGGCAGCAGCTGCCCCAGCACTGCAATGGGTGAGCTTTGATGAGCACTAATGCCTTGGCTGCAGCCAGACAACAGAAGATGTAACCTGATTGCCTTTTGGGGGCCATGCTGAGGTCAAATCAAGCACAAATTTGTGTTGGACCAGGCAGAATATGGCTATCAGGGAACCAGACAGGGTGTACCTGGGTGGTGCACTATAGGCAAACTTTGTGAAATTCTTGGATTATTGAGGGGTGTCTGCCACAATGGGATTGTTGGAAATGCAGCAGTATCCTTCTTCTCCCCTGATTCATGCAGGTTCATATTCTGCACTGTGTGGTTTTAGTTCCCGTGCTCCTGACACACTAATTGCCATGGTCAGAGATGTTGCCATGCCCAACTCAATCTGCTTTTAATGACAAGAAACTCACCTAATTCCATAATTCATCCTTAGGATCACACTCCACTTGCTTCCAAACATAAAATAATATACAGATTGATTGATCTTTTACAACAAGAGCTGAAGATGGTCTAGTGTTAGGGGCTGAGGCCAGGGAGAAAAAGATACTGCTCATACTAATAAACTGTAATTCTTTTCCCAGAATACCTGGGAAATTGCCTTTAGTCAATTCAAGAGACTAACCAATTTAGAAGAATAAAAATAATCATTATGGTTACAACAGTGACTAGAGGGGATTAAAAAAAGGTAAAAAAATCAAACCTTTCAGAGAAGCAGAAGGGGAAAGGGAAGCTTCTCCCAAAGATGTGGTTCACTTTTGTGCCTGTGCCATGCAGAAAGAAAAACAAGTCTGCTTTGTTCCTCCTCGAGCCAAGTCAAAGGGTGACGATGTAAAACAGAAGCGCAGGCTACGTTTTCCTGGATCCGAGGAAGATGTAAATGCGTAAAATGTCATGGAAGAGCTTTGATTTTTATNTTTTTTTTTTTTTTATTATTTCTCTCAGGAATGGTCTGACAGCCCCAGGCTGGAGTATGTGTCTCTCCCAACTACTCTGTCACCCAGGTAACCATGGAGACCATGACGATCGATTAGATGCCATCTGATCTCAACCTCATAAAAAAAGCCCCACGTGCGCCCGCGCGCGCGCATACGCGCACGCACTCACACAAAAAACATCCCAGGCAGCAGATGGCAACCAGGCCACTAGACCTGTCTCCAGAGAGAGCGAGCCGGGGAGAGGGACTGAGAGACACAGGCAGAGGGAGATCATGAGGGAACAGAGTAAAAAAAACAAAGACAGAAAAAGTGGGGAGGAGGGAGACAAAGAAGTGAAGAGATCAGGAGAAAGAAAGGAAAGAGGGAGAGGTGAGAAGAGGGTCCGCAGCTGCTGTGATTTCTGGGGGACTGCCTTGGGTGGAGCAGCAATCATTTACACTGCCTGCAAGTCTGTCTTGTTCTGAGGGTGGAGATTGAGGCTGAGAGAGATCAAGGAATAGAAGTATAAAAACACCAGGTCAAATCCAAGGCAAAGCCCACGGGAGTGCGGTAAATGCAACTTTGCACGCTTCTGCCCCTAAAACAGCTGACCCCTCCTTGCAATCATTCAGGCCAAACAAGGTCTCTCTGTAAGGAGGTGAGGAGGGCTCTAAACAGATATCAGAGCTTCTCACCCCTCCCCAGGCCAGAATGGGTACAATCTGAGAACTCCAGCACCAGCTCCATGCCACCAAGAGGACTGCAGCTACCCTCTGGGCATCCTATGGGGATGTGAGAGATGGAGCCAGAGGAGCTGCCTCACCTGCAGCTTACCTCTGAGGACCGGTGCATTGTCTGGACATTCTCACTAGCCTGGAGGTGACTGGCATAAGCAAAACTGCTGAAATCCTTCACAGCAGGAACTCCTGTGTCTGTACAGCACTTACAAAAACCGTGTCTCTCCAAGGCCCCTGCGGAAATGCCAAATAACCAAAGAAATCACAAAGGGGTCTTGGAATTGTAGGACAAAGGATTGGATTAAGATCCCAACAGCATCTCAAAAAAATTGGTGTTTGTACCATGACTTTGGTAGGGAGATACCAAAATGAGATAGGTTAGACCCTCTCTGAAATCTTACAGCAAGGGTGTCCATTTTTTCTGCTGCTGTCAGTTCTAGAAGAAATGGAAATTTCTTTTCAGTATGAACTGATTTGAAAATTAATAGCCCCAGCGTGGAGGTGCAAGATGCAGAATCTCAGCTCAGGAGAAGGCCAGACCTATATATGTGACTTGCATGGGCCTTTTTTGGAAGCTGGGGGTGGGATTTATGTGATCAGTGCTTAGCATCTCCAGTCATCAATCTGAACTACTCTTACTGGGGAGAAACAAGTCCTTTTGGTGAGTATTTCACCTCTCTCCACCATAAACACCTAAAATAGGCAAGATGTGTCACATCATCATCGTGTCTTCTTTTCTCCAGTGAGTGTAAAGGGAGCTGGGGGGAACTATCTCAGATGAAGTGGGGACATAAGAAGTTAACAGAGATAAATCCCACTCCAGGAGTGTCAATGGCACCAAGACTCCTGCTAAATAGCTCATCTTTATCCCTTCTATCCTTCTTTTACAGACACACATGAATTCACATCTCAGCAAATGGGAGTTGGTCCCTAGGGATCCCTTCCCAGGATGCTTGTCAAGAATAGTGAGGATGATACCTTCATTGTGAGGACATTGTCAGGTGAGGAAAATGGCTCATGTTCAAAACGTGGGGACTCAGGTGACCTTGAAAATTGCACTCAGGAACAGTGGACAACTTGAAAATTTGGTAACTGCCAGCACCTGAAGTTAACCATATCTAGTTTAAATAACGAAATGACAATCATCCTTTCCTAAATATGGTACCTGTCTGATGCTGGGGGAGGCAGGAGAGGGCAGGGGACTGATGGTTGTCTGAAGTGGGGCTTCTTTGAGACCAGCTCTCAAGAAGGTGATAATCTGCCTCTACTTTAAGGAGTGGGTAGAGAGGACCAGATCTGTATTCATGCTCCATAAAGATTAGTCATGTGCATGATCTCTCCTTCCTGGAGTTTTGTGGAACATTCAAAACAGGATATTGACCCCACTGATATCTAACGTTACTTCACAGATTGACCTTTACTCTAGTTGACACAACAATCCAAACTTCAGTGAAGAAAAATAGCCATGAGCATTATCAAATTCAGAGAATAGTTCTGCAAATCCTGAAGATGGCCTGCAGCCCAAATCCTTATTTTCAGAAATGTCAGATTTCCTGGTTTCTTCTCCAAATAAGTCCTTTTAAAGGAAAGGTTTATTTACCTATCCTCAAGGAAGCATAGAAAGGAAGCAAATCAGAAAGCCAAGAAGATGCTGGAGATGGTGAACTACAGCTCTGAAAGTATTTTTTTCTAGATGCCTTCAAGGAAGATGAAGGCACAAAGTCATCTCCTATTCTCAGCCACACCTGTGAAAAGTCACACGGAATATTTCTGCAACAATAAAGTTGCTCTGATTTGCAATGAAGAAACTGAAAAGGCAACATAACAAGTCATCTCATGGCAGTCTGATAAGGTGTAATGTAATCCTCCTGACCACACTGGTTATTCCTCTGAACCTTAGTCATTCACCAGGAGTGTACTGCATCTCTCTGAGTGTAAGGCAGTGACACTGGATTAGTGTCACTAGCTGAGGGACAAAATTGCCCTAAGAAGGCTAAGAGTCCAGATATCATGTGTGGGATTGTTGAAATGAACAGAAACTGGATCACGCATGCAGAAAGAGCTGAGTTCCAGGACTGTTAGAGCAGTGTCATGTCTAAAGGCAAGTATTGTTTCAGATAAAATTTGTTCTACTTATTCGATTAAAAGCAGAATGTTGTATGACCTTACATGACCAGAATGACAACCCCCCTAAACATCAGTGTTTCTGTCTACTTTTCAGTCTTCCTGTTCTCCTGCAAGAGTTTGAATAGTGTTTGGTGTTTAAACAAGTTTGGTACTCATGGCCAGCTCCCATGACATTTTTTTCTGGGATAACAAGTCTAAAACCTATGACAGAATTGATGGTTCTGGTTCTGTTAAGAGTCCACCAGGAGCTCATATCAAACTTCCAGCTCTCCACTACCTTCTCCATATTGCGTCAACTGATGTAGCTTAAGAGAAGTACCACAGCTTTACTGACTTTGATCATACAGTAAGGGATGCTTAAGGGCTCCTCACCAGCAGCAAGGATAGATGTAAAACAGAAGTGGGAAGCGTAGCATCAGGTTGGGTATAAGCTGGCAGGGCGCAGCATGTTCAAACATTTGCTAATTACCAATGCATCTATCTCCCAGCAGAACTGGGTATTTGTTATCCTCAGGGCTGGAGGGCAACATTATTCCTGCAGTGTTTTCTCACTGGGCTATCACACCGAGAGGTGGCAACATGTGATACGGCATTTTTAAGCAAATGATCCTGAATCTCACTTGATTTGTGAACAAATATGAAAACTGGCTGAATTCCACCTCAGAGATTTTGCAAGAGGAACGGGAACTGGGCAGTTCGCTGAATTTGGTCTGTTGGGTAGACAGGGTTTTGCTTGACAGTTTCTCCTGCCTGCCAAAAGATTACTGAGGTGCCTTGTTTGGAGCAAATCACCAGAGCATTACTCAGGGAATTTTCTGAAATACACGGTAATGGAAATCAATATCCCATAATGAGGTGACACAGGAGTACAAGAAAACTGGCATGTTTGGTGTCTGAGAGAAATTCTGAGAAGCTGATTTCTCTGTTTTGGCTAAATTGCTGTGGATTGCATGATCATATCCATAGGAACAGAGCACAGAATATCTTGGTTTGGGTGACCATAGTTAAGTTCCCAAAAATAAAGACACACTGAAATAAATAGGGCCTGATCTTCAGAGCTTCTGTACATCCATAAATTCCCTAGCCTTAGCTGCTGTGGGAGATAAATGACACTTTTATTTAGATATTAAGATCTGAGATTAATTTTATTCACTCAGATATAAAAACATGAGCCACTGTGCTTGGATAGGTAATTAACAACGCTTGTGAGGACTCTTCTTGAAATGACACTCATTATGGCCCTCATCAAACAGAGCTCTCTGTTCTTGCTCTTTAGATAATATTTTCCCATTGGTTAAACTGGGAAAGGTAGCAGATTTCTCTCACAAGAAAGTACTTCCCTACAGCCTGTTATCACCTGCCCTCATTTCCAAGAGTCCTATCAGCCAGCCTGTGAGCCATAAGGCTTCTCCTCCCTTCAGTGGAGGTAGTATACCTTCCACTTTAATTTCTTTTTTCTTCTTTTTTCCATTTCAGCCGAACTCAATGTTTTGCCATAAATTTGCATCCTGATCTTGCAGCTCATTTTCTGTCTACACACTTAGCCCACCTGCCTCAAGAGACTGTGAGGCCCACTCCAGCCTCTCCTATGCCAAGATCCACTGGCATATTCAAATTTCTCAGAGCTTTTCTAAGTCTTATTTAACCAACAGGGCAAGAAAAGTATTATTACTTCATCCTCTGGCTCTCAAACTCAAAATCATTGCCTCGCTAAGGAGTACAAGCACAGATACAATTTAAATATCTCCAAAATGGCCTTTTTGCCTAGTGAACTAATTTTAAATGCCTGATTTCCACAGACACAAGAGCAAACTACGAGAAACTGAGGAATTGAGGAACTGAGAAACTGAATGAATAGAAATAATCCTAAATTTGGGCTGAACAGTTTTATTTTGAGGAAAGAGCATGGGACAAGCAACATTATTCCTTTGCAGCAACCAGTGGAGAGCAGAGACAGTGATTATTCACAAGAGAAAGGAAAGTATTGTGGGACTGCATTAAGGAGCAAAACAAGAAGGCATATAGGACATAGCAGAAGAAAAATGTGATCTGGACCTGTAAAGAGAGAGGCTGCCAGAGAGCCTGTGGCCACTCCAACAGGCTTGAATAACGATGTGTGAAAGAGTGGTGAGCACAGTCTGATGCCAGTGGAGGGCTCTGCTGGCCCATACAGCTTGGTGGCACAGTGTCACTCATGAGAAGTGTAAGAATCCATTAGATTCCTGAGAAAACCACTCCTGCTAGTGCTTCCTGAAATAAAATTGTCACATGGAATGGAATGGAATGGAATGGAATGGAATGGAATGGAATGGAATGGAATGGTACTAAAATGCTTCTAAGTGTCTGAGGGATGCCACAGGTTGATGTAGCTCAAATAGTGGCAAATCAGACAAGCTGTAGAACATGCATATCCTCTGTGGGTCTGACACAGGGTGAAGAGCTGGAGAAGGTCTCCTGAAGCACCTTCTGAGCGTATGAGGGCTGCTGGTAGATGGAAAAGCCTTCCATGGGATGCAGAAATCCTGTGGCTAGAGTATTTAAAACCAGGCAAAACAGTAAGAGAGGTACGATCCTTTATAAGCATATGACAGGAGAAAAAGGGAGCAGACGGGACCTCATAAATCTTTTCCATCTCTAGTTTTATAAGCCCATTTCCTACTTTGTTTTACCTTATGCCTGCATGTCATATTCATAAGGAACTCGGCAGAAGGGTGACCCTACCAATATTTGCAAGATGTCACACCTACGTCTGGTGTAAAAACTAGTGCCACCAGTGCTAGTAATAGTGTGCACTGGGGGTTTTGAGGACACCCAAGCTCTGGGCCAGAAGAAGTGGGACTTGGTAAAACCATTATTAGTGAGAGTATTCAGTGCAGACTGTCCTTCTGAAAGGTGGAGGGCAACAAATGCTGGAGCCTGAGTTTTGTTTCTGGACCTGGCTGGTTTTGTGCCTTTGCTAAAGAAGCTATTTAGACTTCTTTAGGTCTCTGTACTTGCTCATCCACCCTGTTTTTACTACAGAAGGCCTTAGGCTAAAGAGCAATAGAGCCACTCACTCTCAGCTGCTCAGGATGAGGCAAATTCACCAATTTCAAGCAATAGGTTTGTCTTCCTATTGACTGGCCACAACTATTGAGATCAGCCTTGGAACTTGTCTTTAGAACCTAACTTTTCAATACCACAAGTCCTAAGTTTTGTTTCCGTCTCAAGTCAAAAATCATGCAGCATTAGGGGATGGTGTGGCAACCACTTAGATTAACACACTCAAATAAGTTCACCACCCTCAAGGACACTTAAAACTCAACATGACCTGATCTTACTGCTAAGAATATTTTTTCTTTTTTCATTTTTCCTTTTTTTTTTTAGTAATTTCTCTTTCCTCTTTTCCTACTCCTTTCTTCTTTCCTTCCTTTTCATACCTTTTCTTACCATTTACCTCTTTGCAGTGCAGTCTCCTCTCCTTAGTACAAAGCCCTGTACAGAGCAGGATTCAGACAAGATAACCTGGACTGGACCCTCATGGCTACCAGGCCTATTTCAGACAGTGCTTAGCCCAGCAACTCTCTTCCTCATGCAGCTTTTTGTCAAGGCTTGCTCTGGATTTGATTCCCCTCAGCCTTCAGGACTGCATCCTGCCAGTTTGATATAGTGCAATGCCAATTATTTCAGCTGTGACATGTGAGGATAAAGTTGTGGGGGAGGAGGCTGAATAAGTCCCTGAGAAATCACAGTGGCCAGATCTTCAGGAGCTCTGAAGAAACTAATTCCCTTCAAAATCAATACTGCAATGCCATTGAGAAATCAAAGCAATGTACTTGAGTGAGAGCAGAGCTGAATATACCCACGAACAAGTGTCCTGATCACACACACCATGGTGCCTGATCCCCTCTCCCTTGCAATATTGCAAGTCACAAAGAAATTAATTGCAGTCCACAGGGCAGTGCAATCATAAAGCATGAGTGAATCAGTGGAGAATCAGGGCCGATAAAAATACACTCCCAGTGATCGAAACATTCTTTGCCAGCCCATTCTTTTCCTCATCCATTTTTTGTCTTCTCCTCTTCATGCTTAACTTCACTTCTCAGGCTTCCTAGCACTATGATTATTATTATCGCTATTATTATTATCATTGTTGCTTTGTGGGCTGAGAGTTGCAGATCTCGAAAATAAAGCAGATGTCAGCAGCTCTGAAGGATCCTATTCTATTACACAGCAGAACAAATGAGTATGTCAAGGAAGGGCTTTCCAATCTAACAAGAAAACAGCACAAACAGACACTAAATAAATAAATAAATAAACCCTGCGGGGACAGGCAGACTAGTTCTGATTAGATATTATGCTAACATGATGCCTACTTTCTACACTAACAGTGTTTTAATACATTTAAATGATACTGGGGAAATAAGTCATGAAATAGGAGAAGAAGTCTTCATGTCAGAAATGATTAAAATTATCCAAGGGGGCCAGACTGCCTCTCTCATGGAAATGTGGCTCATGGTGTGGGATTATGAATGTAGCCCAAACAGTATTTACATAGTGTGCCTGACTCCATCTCATTACCTTTGCCAATGATTGCTTTTCCTGGCTGCTGGAAGAGCAGTCCAGCTGGTGAGGGGGAGCCCAGCACCAATGTCTGCACCATGGCAAAGTCTCAGTCTCTGCTGAGGCTCTGGGATGCCTCTGGGTTTTATAGGGATATGTCACAGGGAAATGCCGGAGCAGCCATAAGAGAGACCGGAGCCAGCTGCCACACTGGTGCCCCTGCTTGATGCTTGCAGCAGGTGCAGGCCTACCTCCTGCTTTCCTGCAAATGGACTGTGAGCCAGTCTGAGCTTTTTGAGAAGTCATGCTTCCAGAGCCAGGCTACATTCCTTAAAGTAGCCTCCCTCCAAACTTTCTGAGCAGGGACAAAACCAAGCCTTGCCTGACTCATCCTGTAGCCTTTAATCTTTCTCTCCTCCCCAGCTACCTGCCCATGCTCCCCCATTTCACAAAAAGGGAGATCTCTTTTCTCTTGAGGGATTTACATAAAGAGCCTGAATATACTTGTCAAGCTCCACGCAGCAATGTTAATTTTGCTTGTGAAACTGCAGCCTTGGAAGACCCTCCATCTCCCGAGTTTTTGCAGCCCTAGTAAATGGCCATTTATTAGCTGCAGTCCATAATTTGCTTCCTTCTGTGACCCATGTTGTAATTTTCCTTGAGATGACAAGCTCTGAATGAACAGCGTACTCATTTTCCAGCTATAGCATATAAAATATGGATATGGTCATGAAATCTTGAATCCATCAAAAAAACCAAAGACTTTTCCTTTTAGGACCTAAGGCTCTAAGGACCCAGGGCTGGGCTGGAGCCTCCATACCCTGCAAGCTGCAGTCTGCTCAGGCACAGAGCAGTGATACTGATCTCAATTACCAGTAACCTGATTCACTCTAGTGCTCCGACAGATGAGCTTTGATGAGCCCCACAGTAGCAGTTTAAGAACTTCCTGGTGACCCTCCTCCCATTACTCCCTTTGCAGAATTGGCAGATGGGAATGTGCATCCTCCTGTGGCTCTGCCATGGTGAAGTTTGATGCATTAGCTTAAAAGCACTGAGACACCAGATGATGAACTAGAGCTGCTGAGACTTTCTGTCACAGGGGCAATAACTTGTGGCTGGTGGAGGAGGCAGACAGCTGGATATGAAAGTAGCCTAACCTGCCACAAGAAGACTGGCCAGTTCATCTGTCAACCCTAAGTGAGTGGTGAATCAAATTGCCTTAGCTTCTGCTCAATACTGCAGAGCAGCAGTTGTCAGGAAGTTCATACCCACTACGCATAGGGGGACAGCTCACAACTAAGTCCTCATTCTAAGAGACTCTGGAGAAAGTGAGCAGTGGAGAGACCTTACCTGAGAAAACCAGAAAAGGACTTCAAGACAGCCTAATGTTTAACTTTATTTCTTTAAACCTGAATCCTGAATACAAGCAAACTATGGTCAATAGCAAGCAAGAGTGTTTACAGTCTAAAACAGTCTAAAACCAGCTCAGATGTTTCATTTTTTCTGGAACCAACAACTCAGAGATGTCATGCTTTGTAAATGACCCTATGGAGACTACAGCTACCACCAATCTGTGGTATAATTCCCTTGGGAATGTTCTCCAAACCCTGAGAGAAAATGACAGCATCAGCAGACTTGAGAGTGTGAGCTTATTTGGTTTAGCAGGGCACCATTAGTTACTGCTCTATCCTAAGCCACTTCATGGAGGTAGGCAGGGGACTGTTCTTCTCCATAAACGCTTCTGACATCTGCATCTTGGGTGAAGAAAGGTTTGAATTTGCTCATAGAATCATAGAATGGTTTGGGTTGGAAGGGACTTTAAAGATCTCCTAGTTCCAACGCCCCCACCATGGACAGGAACACCTTCCACTGGAGCGGGTTGCTCAAAGCCCCATCCAACCTGATCCAGAACATTTTCTGGGCAACCTGTGCCAGTGCCTTACCACCCTCAGAGTAAAGAATTGCTTCCTAATATCTAATCTAAACTTACCCTCTTTCATTTTGAAGCCATTTCCCCCTTGTCCTGTCACTACACACCCTGGTAGAAAGTCCCTTTCCAGTCACTCAGTGAGAGTTTCTTGGAGCAACGGGCACAGCCCTGGCAGCAGTCAAGAAAGACTGCTGAAGTGGAGCTACACAGAGCTGAACATTTAAGTACAATATGCAGAAATGGAAACATCTTCCATCCCACAGCCTTCAACATCAGGCACTTTACCTCCTAGAAATTCATATACTTGCTAAGCCATATGGGCTTTCAAGTGCTTTACAGCATCCTACTACAACTCTAGTTTTATTAAAAATCTTGTCAGTAACTGTGAACGATGAAATTGTGCCCCATCAAAATGATGCAAGATAGTTCGTATCTCAGAATTTTGACCTTAGTACTCTTCATACACATTCATACTTCTCTGAGTCTAACACTCTCCAGGCACAGTTTCAAATTCATCTCAACACCATGAGGGCTAGAAGCACTTTTCTAAGGGGATGCTGTAATTTTACATAATCATGACTCCAGAAAAAATCCAGACTCCCTAACCAGATATGTCTCATACTAACCCTGCAGACATGAACACAGAGGCCACAGAAGAAGGAGTAAATTAGAATATGAATTATAACATGAAATTTCCTAGACATGCAATTGCTTTGCTTTTTTTATTTCATCTTTAATTGAAGCCCTAAAGTGGACTTTTCTTGAGAAGACAAACAGAAAATCTGGAACCTGAGAAGAATCTGAAGAAGCTGCCTTACAAATGTGCATATCTGAATTTGTATGTATACATATATATAAGGAGTTACTGCCCTAGGATGTTTCAGTAGAGCTCCTGTAAGCATCATGCATCGTCATAGGTACAAATAGAAATTGTCTGAGTTCATGAGGAAATCCTGAAAAGATAACAGAGGTTATTTTATCCTTCAGGGAGGCTGTGTTCTTCACTTGGACTGAGTCCTCACCAGCCAGTCTTCTTGTTAAGACTTCTCCCCTTCAAACAAGGGACCACTCAGCTAGGTAGTTTGAGAATAGTTTATGATGAACAATAACAAATAACAGCATGAGGAAACAAAAGGGAAAATAGGAGGTCCAGGCAGGAAGGATAACCGTGTCCAATGGACAAATTTCATATTGAGAAAGATATGAAGAAACATGTCCAAGAAGAGGATGCAAAACCAACTCTAGAGCCCACACCAGAAGACAGAGTTCAAAACTGTGGGAATAGAAGGAGAGGGACATCCAGCAATTAGTGACCTAGCTGGTTTAAGTTCAGAGAGAATCTCAAAAATCAGGACACCAGTGCTACATAGCCTCCGTGAAATGGAAAAGGTGGTCAATAGAAATGATTGAAGACACAGAAGACCCAACACCACCTTCCACATGCTCACGACTGGAGAACCAGAGCTCTGGAAGCTGAGGGAGAAGCAGCTATTGGAGGACGTTAAGCCTGCACAGGGATGAGCCTAGGATATGGTGTATGCCTCTGTAGGAAATGAATGGCTTTTCAGACACCTGATTGTATTCCCTGGAAACATTTTGATAGGAAAAACAATTTGTTAGGCCTGAATGACTTCTTGGAATAAATCATTTTGTCTCCTTTACCAGGAATGACCATGCAACTCACAGAGGCCAGTATAAAGCCAGTTACAGCTGGCCTAAGCTATACAAGCAGAAATAAAATGGTCTTGAACACTCCACATGCTGGTGAAAACCTTCCTGCTCATTCCAGAAGATGCTGATACTGGCCATGGCTGGGGGAAAGACACCGAACTGGGCACGTGGTACCTCCTGTGAGGCCATCCTTACCCTGCATGTAAGGTAAGAAAAGCATGGCAGCTTTTCTTCCCTGCTCAACTGGCCTAAGAAGTCCAGTAATGATCACTGGGTTTTGTTCTACAAGTTCTGCTTCCGAGTGAAGAAAGGAAGACTGTGGGCTGGGGTGCTTGGCATCAATAGAGGGAGAAACATCTGCTTATGGAATGCAGGTGGCTGCAAAATTTTTTTCTTTTTCTATTTTTTTTTCTTTTTCATAGGAAAGAGCATTCCCCATGGCTACACACACAGACATCAGATTTAAAAATAGCCAAGTTCCACCTCGACTGTGGGTGAGTGAAAGACAGAAGACAGATGCATTGGCTGCCAGCTAGACTTGACATCTACTTTTTCTTTCCTCACTCTGGCAGCCAGCAGTTGCACACATGTGCACAGGTAAGGTCCTCAGTGGCAAACCACACAGTGTCTGCCTCCCCCTCAATTCACTGACTGCTGCCTGCCAGCCGTGTGTGTCTGGGAGCCACATAAAGCCACATAAAGCCACATAAACCCTGAATTAGTGCATCAGGCATGTATAAAAATCACCAAGTTCCTCCTATTTGTCCTACTTAATTCACAAATTCCTCACTAGTCATTTATGTGTGGGGATTGCTATCGAGTTCCTTGCAAAGGTTAACACATCTCTGTTTCTGGCTTGTTTTGTTAACTCCTTTAGTGCTTGATCCACATGGACACTTTCCATGGCTCCAACCTATATAATGATTGTGTGTGCTTGTGCATGACTGGTCTCACTTTCAGACCCTGGCCCAGGTCAATTAAAGGTGATCAATTTCAAGGAACAGGTCTTGGTCTTGCGTCCTTCCTCTTACACAGACTGCAGGAGATTCCTCCTCTTTTTCTTAACTGGCTTTAATCCACCCACTGTTTATGCTTCCAACCAAATTCATTCATTGAAAACATAAGGCACTACTGCCCACATACTCAATGCTACTCTTCATGTGCTCATCAGCAATAGAAGCCACAGTAATTCAGCAAACTTGGCTATTTTATTTGCAAACAAAGTTTTATGTTTACAAGCATCTCTTTATTCATGTACCTAAATCACATGGCTCACAGAGAAGTCCTTTCCATGGGAAATTATGAATGCTGAAAAGTCACATGCATTCAAACACAACTTGACAAATTCAGAAAGGGAAAATTCATCCAGTGCATTAAACTTTAATTAACTGGATGTCAGGGAACTATTTGAGGGCAGTATCACTGCAGATTTATGTTATTTTTACAGGTTTCCCTCTTTTGGTAATGCTGAAAACAAGATACCTTTGGTCTAACCCATTGTGGACATTCTTAGGTTTTTACATGTATTTTCCATAACTTTAGTGTGATATGATTTCCTAATAAACCTGTTCCAGGAGCATCCAGGCTGCATTAGGGTCTTACAGGCACACTGTAGCACAGTAAGTATTTCTTAGTCTACATTCAGAGCTTGGTATGCTAAGCATCACATTTCTGGTCTAAGAAGATGGACAGGAAGAATAGAAAATATCCCATTATCGGAACAACCTTAGAAATAGAACAGACTTGGTCTCTTCTGCATAATGACAAGGCATTGAATCTTGCTCAGTTTAACAAAAAGAAGACTGCAGAATTGATATGGCCACTACTAATGAATACTGACCTAGGAAGGACCAACAGATGTCTGGGTTTACTCAGGCATGTCTTCTCTTTCTGTCTGAAATGTTTGCCCAGGTGGAATTTTCCCATTTGTGCAAAATTCCCAGACATTTGACCTGAGCAGCAGCAATAACTGTAGCTATGCTCTGCGTGACCGGAAAGTGCAAGCTAATAACTGGTGTGTGCAGGCGTATCAGCAGTACAGCACACATGCATATACCTGTTTACAAAATCCCACCTAAACTTGATAACATAATAAAAGGGAAGTCTTAATCCAGAGGCCAAGATATAAGAAAATCCCCCAGCTGGATGCTGAAGGTGTGCATACTCATTTTTCACATCAGTGTTTTCAACAGTGGGGAGAAACAGCCAGTGGAGTAACTTTCCAGGCATCATTGGGAATCCTCCACCATCAATGTTTAAACCACGAATGGGTATTATTTCTGAAATGTCTAAATGCTTAAAAGGAAATGAAGAGAGAAGTCCTGTAGCCTTCAACCTGTGGGGAGATGCTCACAGTGGTCCCTTCTGCCTTTAAAAACTCCTCATCATCCTCCATTTCTCAAAATACCCTGCTCTCAGGAGATCTGTGAATACTCGCTGCCATCACAAGGACGATCTTTGGAGAGGTCAAGACAATGTGGCAGTGAAGGGGCGTGACCACCCTCATAAGCACACTTGGCTCTTTACAGTGGCAGCTGGATCTTAATGCCATGTCTTCTCTAGTCCAACAAGCAAAAGAAAAGACTGGAAGTGGAAACCAAGAGACATAAGCCAAAGGGTGCAATCAGACAAAAAATAATAGCATTTTGTCGAAAAGCCATATATCTCAACTGAAGACTACTGGTTTAAACATAGCAGCCGCTGCCAGGGAAGTCACACTCATATTTGCGATGGAGCAGCTGAGGGTCCTGCCTGTCCCACAGACGCTGGCAGACCTCAGCCAGGGTGAACTCACATCCAGACCTGGTGGCCCTAAAACCTCTGTTCATGGGACACTATTTTTTTCCCCTTACCCAGTTGCAGGCTGTTCCTGCCAGCAGCCTCAAAGCTCCCGACCTGTTATTAAAACAGCCTCAGAGAAAGTAAACATGACCAATGGAAAAACAAAAAATATCACCCAAATGTCTAAGGAAACCATGAGCAACATCCAGCACAGATTTTTCAAAAGGACAAGGATTTTCATGGCTCAGTGTTCTAATTTGTTTGACCGTTTATTTCCAAGGAACACATCCAAGAGTGACAAGCTCCATTTATTTCAATGGGCAGCATATGCCAGCAACGTGAATGGCGTACGCTATAAAAGAGAATGGATGTTCTCAAGCATCCTAGAAAGCTGTCCTTCCGGCAGACAGAGGACATGAAGGTAATGGAAGTGCAGCTCTGCTCTGACAAGCAACACCATAAAAGCAGCATCCTGGGTTCTCATGTTTGATGTCTCCCTACGGCAGACCTGAGAGATTTGCTCAAGCTGAAAGTGAAAAATAATTACCTAATATCTGGCCCAGCGCTGGAGAGAGCAGTTGGATTCTTTCATTGTTCTACTTTTCTAGGCCAGAAGGGCATCTCCTTAGGACATATGGTCACTTCAGGGTGTTAGTGCTTCACCCTTTTAGACTTTCAGAGGCTACACACCAAACCAGACTATTCTCACAAATGACATCACTTTCAAATCATTATGTAATGTGAATATGAGATGTTCACACAAGAAAGTGCCCTCTTTTCATAAAACACCATCACATGGCAGCACTGTTTTCAGTCTTGTCTCTTTGTCTGAAGACAATCCTCTTCTGAATCTTGCCTTTACAAAGTCTCATCCCACTGAAGCCTGAAAAACTGTGAGTTGTAAATCTCTGTCACAAATTCAGTACCACCTATGACTTGATATTGCTTGGTGGCCTGTGACACTTTACTGCAAGTCTCACAGGAGTGAGCAACTTTTATTGGCTATCATTAATGAATTAACTAATATTAGTTCTGTGTTAGGACTTACCTAGGGAGCAGTCTAGATCAAAAGGTTTTATTGGCTTGTCAGCAAGCCCTGGAAGTCAAAATAGAATGATTCTCGTCTTGCTTTTCAGTGAGATGGTCCCAACAAAGGTGGGTGTGGCTTTCTTCATAATGAGTCTTTCTCTGGACACCTTTCATTCTCATTAAACTTAAGAGGTTGATGGGAAGGAGCAGTGTGAGCTGCAGTGCTGTCCACAGGAAACCACTTTCCCTTCTCCTGTACCTCCAGCCAGGCAACATCTCCAGCCAGGTAAAGAAGAAGACATGTTCATGACTCCCTTAGAGCCATCCAGCATGGCAAAATGAAATCCCAAATTCTCCTTCAGGAGATTCATGTCCACCTGTGCTGCAAGGCTTACTATCCTGGATTTAGTCTGCAGTAAGACCACAGCCATACAATACCCCTGGATGCCCACTGTACAGACCGGAGACCCTTGTTGTGCCACTGTTTTTCCTATTCACTTTCTCTTCAGCAGGTGCAGCTTGTAGGTTGCAGTTTCACCTTTTATGGAGAAGCCAAATCAATGCTGTTCATACCATTGAGGGCATCTTTGATTCCCTCTTAGTGGGAATCTTAGCTTGCCTTGATGCCAGTGAGGTTCTTGCTTAGTGAAGAGGCCAAGCATAGACTTGTGGCTGGCTCTGTGTGTATTTGGGGATATAAATCATAAGGTGGTTTTGCATCTATGCAGCTTCCTTTGGGACCACACCGATTGCCAACATGCAGGTCTCCACTTGCTGTGAGCTATTTCCTAGGGAAAAGACAAAAAGAGCTTGAGAGAGAACTATAGTCATCCTTCCTTTGTCAAAGTAGAACTTTTAGTTTCCATCAAATGCACTTTTGTCCTTCAATTTCTGATTGTTTCAGGTGACTTCCATGCCTGGGCCAGTTGGCCCCATGCATGTTGAGCTCTCAAAACCAGCCTCTTGCTCCAGGTGTGAGTGGTGAGAGACAGGAGAGCTCTCTGCTGGGAGAATTTGGCTTTGCTTCTAGGCTTTGGGGCTTTATTTGGTCAAAGAAGAGCCAGGCTGTCGGCTCCAGCATTTCTGACCGGCTTTTTAAGGCTAAAGATACAGACTACACCCTGTGTCTTGCAGTTGATGTGAGAAGATTTGCAGTATCCCAGCAGAGAGGTTTGGGAAGATACCCCAGGCCTGGCAAACTGAGATCCTCTAGATTTAACATCTCTGGTAGTGGAGCAGTGGGGTAATCAAATCCCAGGGGCAGTAACCAGTGCTTTACGAGGTGTCAAAAATGTCCATCATAACTGAACAGCATTGTGAAGCAACTGTTTGGTCTTTTCCTGAAAATTAAAACTAAAAAGCAAGCCATATGATGACAGCATCTGTAGCAGAGAGCAGGGTGGCTTGCATGAATTAGCAGCTTCCTGGCTGTTATCTGTGGCAGCCTTAGCCAGCTACTTATTCCATCACCTGCAGCTTCTGTGGGCTGAGGCCTCAGACTTACACCTTGGGGAGCACTGCAAGCCAAAGCCCCCAGCAGTGAGAGCCACAGTCAAAAAAGAGCTGGAGAAAGTCTCCTCCACAGCTTTCTCATTGAAGTCTGGGATTGTGGTCATTTGATGGAATGGGATCTTGGGTCTTGGAATGTGGAGCACAGTGACCTTGAATGGCTCAGATCCTGCTCTCCAAAGAGCACCTGTGAAGGTTACCAGTAAGGTGGGCTGATTGGGGATGTGCCACAGCCTCAGTGACTTGCATCTGAATCTTCCTGGCATGTCCCACTGCAGGCAAGGATAGCTTAGCCAAGAATCTCGAGAAGCTCTGCTGAGATCATGTTGGATATCCATGGAACCAGTGCCAATATGTGGGGTCAGAGCAAGTGATAGCATCCTGCTGCCTTGGAGACTTGTTATGGGTAGGGGAAGAGAGAAAAATCCCCAATTTTCCCTGGGAGAAGTGCTCATTAGGATCCACTTTCAGGCATTTCTTTCCCTAGTGGGCCAGGTGTCATGCAGGGGGTTATATCCTCTGCGACAGTGTCCACCATTAAAAAAAAAATAGACAAAACCCAAAATTACTCAGGTATGCTACTCATTCTTGTTAAGGTCCTGTAAGTCATATCAAGTGCAGAACCTTTCCCCTTTCAGAGATCGTCCAGCCTGTTGCATATGGATGACCCTCAGGGATCCCTGCAAGTGTCTTCCTGCCACCTCTCCCCCGTGCTTCCTGCTGATGGGACCCAGAGCCACCCACTGAGCTGCTGGTGAGCAGCAGAATCAGTTCTGCTCTGTCTTACCCACCCCTCCTGCTGTCCCTTTTTGGGGGTTCCAAAGGGAGCCTACCAGTACAGGCTCCTGGCACAGAAAACTCCCCATGGAAGAAGATTACACCCAGAAAAGTGGCTATTGACACCCATTTGAAGGGATCTACAGGGAGGGTAATGGGGATCAGAGCAGAGAAGGCACTGCCATCTGGCAGGGGCTGGAGCAGGGTGACAGCAAGAGGAGTCACTTTGGTCACAGACATCCCCCGACTCAGGCATGAAGGGGCCTGGCTCCTTCCAGCCTCTTGAGAGCAGAAAAGCCACAGACTCATGGCTGACTCCCTCGCCTCATTGTCTGTGCACTGGAGCAGGGAGGGCAGGAGGCAGAAGCAGTGTGGGAGCCTTTCTGTTCCCCTGGCGCTGATGGGTCCATGCCTGCCACGCACTGGGATTGGGGGTGGGTGGGAGACAGGGCAGGGAGACTGCCAAAATAAACGAACTAACAAACCAGTCTGATGATTCTCCACAAGCTTGGTATACATGATGCAAATTGATGTTTAAAGCTTATTTATTAGCTTACATGCGAAATGCCAGCGGTGTTTTTCTAGATCAGTGGGTATCCAATATTTGGGCGGGGGGAGACGACGGCAGTGGGAGCAAGCATGGCTAGAGACTGTATATCCAGAGGCTAGGGTTTATATCATGGGCTGCTCTCGACTGTTATAATTTGTGGCACAGATTCAGCGAGAATCTGATCTGCTGAAAATATTTGGGCTGTGAAAACTCCCACACTGTGACAGATGTCAAGTCCAATTAAGTGACTCGTGTCCAGGTTTCTGTCCAATAGGCTTTCCCATTAAATACCAATTTAAGAGGGAAAAAATGCCGCCCCCTTTTCTCCGAGCCTTTATCTCTTCCGACCATCTCTAGGCGAAACCCTTTGGTACCAGAAGTGGAGCCACACGCATCTCTGCTCCGTCTGTCTGTCTCGCCCCTGCCACCTTCCGCACCCCTCCTTGGCTTCTTTGCCACTCCGGGAGGGGTGGGAGGAGGAACTGCACTTTCTTTTTGTGCATGTGAGCGTACCTTGTCCTGCACCGCCGTTATCTCTCACCGCCGCTCCGAACCCGCGCCGAGATTTTCGTTTATTTCGTTTCGTTTTTGTTTTTCAGCGTTCGCATATTTTCCTTTATTTTTCACTCGAAAGATGCAGGAGGAGTTAGGAAGCTCAGGGACGGANGGTGCTGTCGCCGCATCCCTTTTGTTATTTATCGCGGTCGGGGAAGAGGAGGAAGAAAAGCGGGGGAGAGGGCACTTTCCTCCTCTAAAACCGACCGGCCGAAGCCGCCGGTGCGCTGAAGCCGCTGCCCCGGACAAACGGGCGGAGGAGGACTTTGATGGGGAAACGCTTTTTCTCCCCTGATGCATCGTAAGTAACTTAAGTTGTTATTTATAC
>VXBC01008801.1:252447-274548 GCA_013399945.1 Ploceus nigricollis | reverse complement strand
CGCTGCTTGTGCTCCCCCCCGGAGGGCTCCCGCCCGGTCGAGAGCCCGCTTTTCGAAGAGAAGTGTAAAACCGGATTGTCTCTTCAGGCTGTCAAGTGCCCCTTTATATATATATCCAAAAACATCTACTTGTGACCTTAAACGTGTGACCCATGGGTGCAGTTAAAAATAACTATTTTTTATTTATGGTAGAAGGAGTTGACAATTTATTTTTTTCAAGATTTATTTATTTTTCAGAGTGGTGGCAATTTTACTTTGGATACTTCGTGCCAATTGGTTTCTATAGTCGGGTGTTTACACTTTCTCCTGTGGAATATTATGTTTGACTTTATGAGTGTTTGTTGGGATCAATACAGTGTTCATTTTATTTTTTTTTTAATTTATTTTTCCCTCCAATTATATTGCACTTGTGTACCACAAACCTCCCCTCCGTCCCTGTTTATAAGTATATTTTATATATATCAAGGCATTTGTTCTTGACCTTTTTTCTTTCTTTCCTTGTGTGGGATCAACAACCACTAGCACTTAACTAGGAGAGGTTTTTTTTAAAACTTGTTGTTATTCTGATCTATAGTTGCGTCTGAAAAGTACTTTGCAAATCATTTATAAGGGAAGTAGTTTCTTTGTGGGTGTATATGTGCGTGTGTGTACACATGCATGTGTGTGGGAGTGAGCGTGGGTGTGTATGTGTGTGGTATATTTTTAGGAAAGGACATTTTTTTCCTAAAAAAAAAAAGAAAAAAAAAAGAAAGAAAAGTAAATCCAGGACTGCTTTCCTTTGTGACAACCAAAAAAATTCTATAACCTGAAAATGTTTCATGTTCTTTGCTGTGAATCTCTTAAAACAAGAAGCGCATTTTAGGGACAAAAGAGAAAAAGAAAAAAAACCACATCTGCTATCCAAAGATTTTAGTCTTTTTCAGGGTTTTTTTGTGTGTCTATGTTGCTTTATATAATGCAATATTTTGTAGTGCAAATAGATAAATCTGGTTTCTATCTGATGCGTTTTTCATATCTCTCATGAATGGTGAGCTGTTTTGCATATAAATAAAAGTATCAAATAAAAGCTGTTTTTTCCTAATTATTTTTCCCTGTTGATCCTTCTGTAAGACAGACATGAGATGTCCTTAGGAATAAGGATTGCAAAGGCTTCTCAAGTCGTGCGTGGGAAGCTTCAACAGGTTACCTTCCTCTTCCTAGGGAGGCTCGGACTGCAGTCCCTCCACCACAGCTCCCCTGCTCCAGCCGCTCTCAGCTGGCTGCCCTGCCCAAATGCAAAGGAGACACAGAACCCTCGCTGTCACTTTCTCCCAGTCTCATCATGACTGGCATCTGGTCACATGTTCCAAAGTTCAAGCTGTACAATCCAATCTGATGCTTGCAAGCACCTGTTTTTCTAACTCACTCTTTGAAATGTCTGGTTTTGCCACCCAAATGTATGTGTTGTGTCCTGCCTGAATGCACTGGGTTTTCTTTCTCATTTAAATTCAGCTTTGATCCCTCTCTGGCCAGGTCTTTTTCTACTGAAACCAAGGAAAAATCTTGTGCCCTTTCCCTACTTTAGAAAACCTCAACCATAATCTTTCATACAAGGCTTCAATTGCCAAATCTTTTCATTCGAAACATGGAACAGATACAGACTCAATGGCAGACAGGTTATTACCTGAGTAATGTGAGACTGTCTCATTTATTAAACTCTTTCCTCATTTCCTACAAGGCGTTAATTTTACCTATAATTTGAATACTGCCATTGACTCTGGTGGCTGCGTCATCCATTCTTACTTTCTGGAGAGATAAAACCCTCCCCTCTACCCTATTTTTATGGCTGACACTTTGCACAGCGATTTAATTAAGTGTGGTCTTGACCAGCTGAAAAGCTCCATGCAGAAAACCTGTCAGAGAGACTGCTAATTCCATTTCCTACAAATACATGCTTGCCATGTCCCAGGGGAGCACGCACTGGTTTGGTAGTTCAATGCACAGGTTTCAAATCCTGCATTTCAGGGCTGAAATAACTCCACCAACTTTGGAGTTCGCTTCCTTTGGGACAGGTTTGTTTCTTAGGTTCAATATCAGGGCGCTGTGTTGAGTTTGATGTAATTGCCCGAGTGATATTATAAATCCTGCCATCCAAAAAGCCTTTGTGCTACCAGCATTTGGGAGGACCTAGTTAATAAAAAGATAAACCTATTATTTCCTTCTTGATCATTGCGAATGCATGTTTTAGGGAAAGAGAGTGCTCTGCAACACCTGACTATAAAGTATGATGCCTGCAGTCACTGGCAGTTGTAGGTGTCAACCCCACATTCCCCCTGGCCTCACTTCCCCTTCTGGGGGTCTCGCACACGTGTCAGAGGCACAGTTGAGATAATTCTTGAGTCTCAGGTTCCCAGCCACGTGATCCTGTGCCCAAGTGATAAGCCAGAAAGGCTGCTGTGTTGTGAGCAAAGAAGAGCACAGCATGGAGATGTGTGGAAACAGGCTCAGGAAGTCAGAAAATCTGTGGGCTATTCCATTCTTACCATCCCTGAGACAACAGAGAGCCTGACTCCACTCAAACAGAGAGCAGCAAGGGCTTTGCTTTTGGTGGTATCCAAAGGGTCAGATCTCAAGTTTAACCTGCAAAAGGGTCAGGGCACTTGACCTGAAGAGATGTGCTTTTCTTCCCAAGTTTTATCTGGTGGAAGAAATTCTTTTTCCTACAAGTCCTGCCTCACTTGCATACACTCAACACCTTGTTTAAATCCTGTCCCCACCATAACATCACCCCAACTACTTCTATTTTTCCTGTTGGCACCAAGAAGGAACCTCATTCTCATCTAGCAGTTGATGAGTGTTGAAAACAGAATGTAGGTTTTGCTCCCACATTCCACACCTTTTTTTTTATTCTTAAGGAGCTGAGTAGTATGCACAAGCTACAAGGCCCATGCAAAAAACAAGGTTGCATGGCTAAGTGCTCAGAAGTCTGGATTTATGAAGAATGGGTAAACAAATTTAACTCCATCTCATTGCAAGTCTGGGTTAGATAGCAATAAAGTCTAATTATATAATCAAAGTTTGCCTATGTCTATGTTCCCTCAGCAATAAAGGAATGAATGACCTTGAATGACAATACTATAGGAGGAATGGGGTTGGAACTGCTGAACGGAAGTTTATATCACACTCAGCCATTACAAAAATTGACAGGGAAGAGACACAGTTAATATTTCCTGGTACTTTAGCTACAATCAGTTACCTTTCCTTCACAACTGAAGAGGAGCTCATTCTACAAACCACGAAAGAAAGTGCACTCAAAGACAGAGAAGGCAGAGCACTACCTCTGGACCTTTAGCTGACTCTAAAAGAAGGACTTTAGGCCTGAACTGAATACAATATATAAAACATTTAAAACATTATATAAAATATATAAAACATTGAATGGAAACCTCCAGCATTCATAGAGAGCAAGTAGCTCTAATAGATAAACCTAAAATATCCCAGTACAAGGGATGTCCAATGTGTGCTAACATTGGGTTATAACACCTATTAAGACATATTTTCAGGCCTTTATGGACTCACAGGGACACGGTGTAATGCACGCTCACATAGTATCATTAGGAAGCAGGGCAGCTAATGCATTCATCTGAACCCTGGGAACAGATCCTGACCCTGATACAGCAAACGAGGACAGACAGCAAGCCAAAAGTAACTCCTCCAAATAAACATAATGGTTTTGACAGGACTGTACAGCTAAGGGGGAACTGTATCTCAGTATCATACAGTTTCCTAAGAGATTAAAAGATCTCGAGCACAAAATATTCCAAAATATAGACTTGAATTTAGGCTGCTATTACATATGCACATACAAAAGGAAGAATTTCTAGGCATAGACCATCACTGTCCAGCAAAGTGCATGGTACTGTGCATTCAGGATCACATTACTCTCCAGCCACAAAGTCGTGTCTTATTGTTTGTGTTAAAAAGTGTTTGAGCCAGGTAGGATATGACCACTGATACTTACAACAGATAAATTCTGAGGGTCTTGGATGTGATTTGATGTCTTTGCTGTATTTCTAGCAAAGGGAATGTGCATGTGTTTGAGAAGAGATGGGGGGTGGGGAGCTGAAGAGGATGCTGTATATGAAACTCAACAAAGAAATGGATCTTTTCCATTATATACCTGTGAAGAAATAGCAGAGACATTCTATCTATCTCTTCCACATATCTATCCATCTAGCCATCCTGTAACCCAATTAACCCAGTTCTTTTAGGGTGAATAAATGTGTTCTAATATCAGCCATTATTTTTCAGTACTCTCAGTTTATTCTCCAGGGTGGGACAGATCAATAACCACAATAGCAACCGACCCAAAAGGAAAAGGCAATCTCCTGGCGCTTCTTATTTATTTCTTCAGAGCCGATTTCGTTTTTCCTGCCTCTTCCCCTGGTGACGGATTTTGCCTTTCCTGCCCAGAATGGCCGTGTTGTTTTATCCTGAGCTCTATTTGCATGTGAGCTTCAGATTCATCTTTGGCTCCTTGCACGGTTTGGGATGAGACCCTCCTGTCCCCAGAGAGGGGGGCAGGTGTTGCTCCAGTCGAGCGAATGGAACCAAATTACAGGACCGTCTGTCGCCTCCTCTGGGAGCCGGCAGAGGGAGGGGAGGAAGGGGAGGGGAGCGGGATGCCGTACGACAGAAAAGAAAAGCAGAACATCATACTGATGCCGATAAGAGCTTGAAAACACGAGTCACCCCAGCCCACAGCCCCACCCAAAACCATGCAGCAGCCACCTGAAAGAGAAATGTCAGGAGAAGAGACAGAAATAAAGCGAGTCACTGGGCTGGAATAACTCAGGCTCAAAATGAAAGAGAACTCAGACCCTGTCCACTTTCAGACACAAGTGCAGACACAAAGTTGCTTTTTTTCTCAGCTTACGGCTGTGCTCTTTGATGTCACCTCCTCTGTCCTTTCAGAGCAGGCTCCTCTGTCCACCACTGCTCTCCACCAAGTCCTCACAGCCCAGGTCTCACAGTAGCTCCTGCACCCCTCCCTCCAGTTGCTCCTCCTGGCCTTCCCACAGCAACCCTGCCCTTCAAGGTCCCTGAGAGAGGCACAACTGCGCAGAGGTGGTTCTGCTCCTCTGCCACCCCACCAGCCCATGCCCTACAGTGGAGCCAGTCCTTGCTCTTACAGGGAGCTGCTTGGTGCTCCAGCTCATGGCTGGTGTCTCACTTCTCATCCATGCAGACTTCTACTCAACTGATCTGAGAGAGGTGATGTTACAGAACTTTTCTCAAACTCACTTATTTGCTTGAGGCATTCCTAGCAAATTAATAAAAGACCCCCATCTATCCCACCTTGTTTTTGCTCATTTTTTCGTCCCAAACTTTCCTAGATATGAGTGCACACACACATTGATATACGCAATGTTTGCTCTTGGAGTGGCTGGGCACAGAGTCACTTGAAAAGCAACAGGTGACAGTTGTTCTGCTGTTCCTCACTAAAACATGAAGATCAAAGAAGAAATTTGGGGAGAATTCAGAGGAAGATTCAGAAGAAGGTACGAAAAAAGGTGCCATTAGGAGTGCTTAAATCAAAGCAAAAGCAGCATGGAGTGAATGAATGGCAGAAGCCAGGTCACACAGGTGGAGGGGCCTCATCAATCAGTAACTGGACATAACATAAAGGATTTTCCATGAGGGTGGTGGGATGTACATATGAACCTGAGTTCTACACCAGGGCATAATGAGGAACAAAAGGCATCTGAAAAGGCAGGCAGCAAACACAGGAAGAGATGGCAGCAGGAAGTGTGAGAAAGGAGAAGGATATGAGCAGCTGGGTAGAGCTGCTGGTATGGGGCTGCTGGATGGGGAGAAGATGCTCCCGCAAAGTCAGAAGAAGCAGCTTGCTCGGGGGTTAAAAGCAAGTTCAGTCCAGGAACAGACAGGAACCAGGCAGGAAGGGAAGTGGAAGGAGTTGTTAACTAGACATTCAAAGCTACTCAGGAGAGATCACCACAACTATAGTCATGGCCAGAGGGATGGACTGGCACAGTAACATTTTTTCAAGGACCAAAAGACAAGGAGTTTGTCATATAACATCTAACCTCCAGAGAAATTCTCTGTCTCCTTGCTCAAAACGATTATGTGCATAGAAGTGGCAGAAAAATTTGCAAACCCTAGGGCTAGAGCTCAGCAATGAAGAAAGACGAAAGAAGAAAGAAAGAGAGAAAGAGAGAAAGAGAGAAAGAGAGAAAGAAAGAAAGGAGAAAGAAAAGAAATGCAGAACAGATCAGAGCAGGAGAAAGCAGAATTCCACTGTGTGCAGTCACAGCATTCAAAGACAACTCTTTCCCCACATATCAGACACAATATTCCCAATACCAGGGGTCTTCTAACCATTTAAGCAATTTCAAGATTTAAGACAGGCTTCAAGACTATCCCAGAAATGATCCCTACAGGATAGAGCCACAAAGCTGTATTGGACTTTTGTTATTCAAGATAATAAAGACAAGGACTGACCACGAAAAATTGCAGAAGGACTGTGTGAGACTGATAAAATAGCATAAGAAATTCAATCTAAATAAAGTGATAAGGTGATGCATGCAGGGACGAACATTTCTAACTTCACATATAACTGATCAGTCCTGAGCCAAGCACAGAAGCAAGATCTTGTAGCTATGATATATTGCTTCATGATAACATCAGCTTGGGTCTTCGTGTCATGGAAAAAGAAAATGAAATCTAAGATATTATTATCACCATTGAGAGAACAGAACAGAACAGAACAGGTAGAGAGCAAGGCAGAGAGCATCATTATGCCATTGCATAAAACTGAAGTCTGTATCCCGAATTTTATGTGCAGCTCTGGTTCAGTCTCAGTAAGAACAAAGTAAAAGTCCAAAAGCATCTGAGAATGGTAACAAGGGTAATACAAAGCATGGAATAGCTTCCATGCAACAAATGACAAATGAAAAGGACTGAGCCAGCAGTGATTTTACAGAAAGCCATCATATCCCAGTTAACAAGGGAATGGTAGAGAGGGATCAGTTGTTCCCTGTCTCATCCAATATAATTTGATAACAGGAGGCGTCAAATCAAACTGTTGGATGCCAGGCTCAAAACAAACAAAAGGAGGTGTCTTGTCACACACCATGTGCAGTAAAACTGTGGAACTCCTTCCTCGGGATGTTGTGAAAGCAAAAATGTTATACAAGTTCAAGGACAGAAGCTCACAAAATAGAAACCTGCTGAGGATTTTTAAATGTGTACAAGTTCCTCCAAACTCAGGCTCTCCTCAAACCACAAATGGCTGAAGGGCAGCAGACCTCTAGCAGGAAGTATCATATAGACCTCTGCTATTGTGATATTCTCCAAGCATCTGCTTTGGCTCCCATTTGCACTGGGATGTTGGGATAGATGGATTTTCAGACTGGCTCAGTCTCCATCTTCATGATCTGAAGGAAACAGATCTTTGACAGATGCCAACATCTTTCAAGCCTTGGTCTCTTTGGACCTGAAAACAAAAGCTGTCCACAAAAGCTGTCTGTAAGGTGAGTCCTCAGTGGGCCAATGTGACAAGATAAATATAATCTTTTAGATAGGGAGGGAGGGAGGGAGGAGGACTTGCTCCCTGGGGCAATAAGCATAACAAATGTTGTTTTTCTGAAAGTCAAAAGGTTGAAGTTTGATGTCAAACACATTAAGGTAAGCTTATAGCAGTTCCATGATCTCAAAGGAGTTACTTATGATTGTCACCAGAGTAACAATCCTAAGAAGGATCCTGAAGATAATCATGGTATGGTAGGGTGGTCAAATGTAGGATGGGGCCTGCCTTGAATTCGGCCCCAGTCTCCTTGTCCTGACATATTTTTCAGACTTTGACAGGACTGCCTTCTGAACACATAGGTCCTATTAGTCAGGGTCACAACTTCTCATCTTGCTTGAATTGCCCCAAGAAGATCAAAGCTCTGGAGACCTTAAATAATATTGATCTACCAAAGTGCTTGAAAGAAGAAAGGACTGCTGAGAGACTTGAAGAGTTTAGATTCAGCCACTGTAGGTATCAAAACCTAGCAAATTTTGACATACTTTAGATTCAAACCTCAAAAATGAGGAAGAAACAAGGAAAATGAAGGGGAAGTTAAAATGATAACAAAGAGAGGAGGAGTGAAAATAGTGGTTTACATGAACTATGAGGGTAATAGACAATCATCTTCAAAGCTCATCCCACTGGGGCTTTTTTGGGTGATCAAAGGTGTCTCAGACAAACAACCAATCTCAGACTCCATATGTAGTCATTCAGAAAATCCCAGTACAGAGCAGCTCAAATCTTGTGGCCAGAGGTCACCTCCTGTATGAGCCAGGTCTCGCTGACCAGCTAGGAAGGGAGTCTTCAAAAGTGGTTTGGGAGCACTCACCCCATTTCCTTGATGGGGACACAGAACACAAAAAGGATCCAGAGATTCAGAAATTATCTTTAAATGCTGAAGTCACTTTGCTGTATGTAATCATATGACTGTCTCAAAGGCTACACTCTCTAGTTCAGGCTCTATCAGAGAAAGCATTGCTTTCAAAGAAAGTGTCTTTAAAAACTGTAGAGCAGGCCCCTTGTCTCTCACAGTTCAGTGTTCCCCACACAAGGCTCATCAGTGCCAAAGGATTTCTAAGGGAGACCTCCTAGCTTTCTTGACCCATAAAGTATCTTCTGACCATGTGCAAAGTAAATTAGCACAAAACTTTCCTACTCAATTTGCCTTGTAACAGTATCCAAGATTTGAACCAATTTGAACCTTACTCTGTGAAGGTGAATTTACCTCACTTGACCTTTTCTTGAATCATTATTAAAGCACCTCTCAATGGTGCATTTATAGTGCATGCTTGAACTACAGACATTCATAATACCTCCTCTGTATCATTTCAAGACATCCAGGACTCTTGCTACCACACAATTTGCTTCTCAGTAGCATCCAAAAGGTGAAAGTACAACATGAAATGGGATTCAGAGTACATATTTAACAAGCTCCCAGAATACAGAGTGTTATATGGAGCCGAGGCCAGGGTCAAATCCTGTCAGTCGCACAGGGATTCTAGCACAAGGCTGCATTGTAGAGCCAAAGGGTAGAACCCTTGTATCCTTTTTTAAACATGCAGATATTGTCAGCAGCCTCTTAAATGCCCCACCAGAAAGAGAGGTTCAGGTGGGAACTGACACAGGTTGAACTATTGAGGCAGATCCTACTGGGATGAATATTTTGAAATCTCAGAATCTGAAACCTGAAAAGGAGCATTAATCACCAGCGTCACTCCATGAACCAAGGACCAAAGGCATGGTGAAGCTTGCACATGGCCTAGCACACAGACTCTCTAGGGTAGGGTTAAACCATGCTGGTGGGATGGCACAGAGAAACCTGCATTGCTTGCTAGCATAAACAAGCTGTAATAGCATTCACTGCCTGTCTAGTCAGACAAACCGCATTTAATTACCGTGCGTCCAAGTTACAGTAATCTGGATGCAGATAGATCTGAAGTAAATTGAAAGGAAATGGATTTTACGTTACAATGTAGAAAGGAAAAGCACATTAAAATAAAGATGATTAGGTGGATTGGAAGAACCTTGTAAAAGATAATTGCGTTCAAAACAACAGCATCTTCAGCAGGGGAATTTCTGTCATGTCGAAGTTATACTACTGTCACACTCAAGAGAAGTGTCCGTACCAGATTGGCTCCTTCTTCCCTTGCATGGTGGCTCCTTGAGTTTCTCTAAGAGTTGCAGCTTCTGGCTTGACTGACACCAGCAAAGCCATTTCTCTAAATCTCTGAATCTCACAGCCAGTCTGGTATTTCTCTGTGTCTCTCATCCTCCTGGGAGGCAACATATGCTCCCCTTTTCCACCCTTTACGTGTTTAGACTGCAAATGCTCTGTCAGCAGTATAAGGACCTGACCCACACAGCAGGAGAATTTGCAACCTGCCCAGTCCCACCCTGTCTGTGAAGCTGACCAGTCTCATCCAGCTTCATCCCACCACGAGAAGTATCTGAATGCTTGGCTAACACAGGTGCTCTCTCAGTGCCATGAGGTGACAGAGCCACTCTGGTACGTGACTCTGGAGAAACAAGACCTGCTCTTACTGATTGAAAGTAGTCACATGGGGATTTAATCACTGTTCCTAGCAGAGACATTTGAAAGAGATAAAAAAGGGAGCTGAGCAGCCTGTGTATGCCCATCTGCAGTCAGCCAGTTTGTTAAGGCATTAAATTCATCCACCAAACTAGGAGCCAGCTTTCAAACAGATCAACATCCCAGGCTGTTTTGATCCAGAGCTGTGGGTTAGCCTTGCTTTATTGCTGGCCACTGCTTTATGAGAGCAGAAACTGTCTCTAATTATGGAGAGTGAGTAAAAGGTTGCACCCTTCAACAAGCACTCAGAAGCAAGGAGGTTACCATCATTCTTTCCTGGAGGGACGGGTACAGGATGACCTCAGTCTCCATATGTGCTGCACCACAGCTGATTGTCACAAAAGCCAGTTACTGATGTGCTTCACCATATAATGGGATCCCTGCTTGACATCCCTGCAGCACAGAACTTTGAAAAGATATCTACAAAAAGCAGAAGTATCCAGTGAGCCGCTGGATTAGCTGATTCAACAATGCTGAGTCTCTTGTGCCCTAATGTCTCCTTTGAGAGAGCAATGGCATGGCTGGCAAGCAGCAGTAAGCCTGCTTGTTGTGGTCACGTAACATCAACTGTCTCCTCGTGATCCTGCTGTCTTTGTTTGAGGCTCTTCCAGAACAGAGAGTGCATCATTCCAGCTTCATTTTCCCTCGTGTTGTGAAAAGCTGCCCCTTATTTCTTCACTGGATCTATCTACCTGTCTTCCATAGTAGCAGAGCTAAACTCACCATTTGCAATTTTGCATTACGCATCCTCTGATCATAAGGATGTATAATAGCAATTCCTGGATCCATGAATCACATATTACTTTTTTTATCTTGGCTTTTTCTATGTTGGAATCACCAGGGACTCTGATTCTCAGTGTTCTTATCAGGATTTTTCTTGTTCTTCAGTTTCCTATTGACCATGTGACAACCTACACTGTTGAAGTACTACAGATATTTTGGTATCAGGTTTATTGTATCCAGGAAAAATTGCTTCCATGCTTTTGGAACCCCCTTGCTGGCTGACAATTACCTGATTTTGGAATGGGTCCTTTATACTTTTTCAGAGTCAGCAGAACCTATGGGAGCAGATTTTGCTTCACAGTCTTGTTCACTTCAGCCTCCATAAACCCTAGGCACAGCTGGCACACAACACCTCTGAATTCTCATTTTGAGCATCTCATGGTTACTTGCCTGACTTCCTTTTGGGATAATGGGAACAACAGCACATTCAATGTGCTGCAACGTTGCTGCCATCCTCCTGTTTATCAGAGCTGGTACCTGCGGAGGAATTGTCTGTGCTGGGGCCCTGGCCAGGCCTGACATAAACAGCATCTTCCTCAGCGTCTACAGTTTGATTGCTGAAGTCATACCCTTGATGCTCAACACAGACCAGCCTAACAACCCTTGCTCTATTTTTTGCTTCTTGTGGTATCACACAAACTAGTATTTTTGTTCATGTTTCATTTACAGTAATCTTACTATTTCACTCCTGGTAACCCTACTATTTCTATTACTTATCCCTAGATATTTGACAAGCTTCATCAGCTTCCTTGATGCTACTGACCTTCTGATGCCAGCATGAAACTTCTTTGGGCTCCTCTCTTTGATTTTTTCAGTTCCTGAACACCTTTGATGTGACTCTTTGAACATATTTTTCTTGCCTACCTGGCTGTATTAACTTCTCTTTCAGGCACACCATTTCCATCATAAGAAACAGACCATTTTGCTAGTTCATCTGGCTTTTTCCAAAGTTACTCCAAGTCACCAGTCATGCTATTCATATGATCTTTCCCATATCCAAATACCCCCACCGCAGACCTAAGTATCTTAATATCACCAATCTTGCTGTTATTTTCCTAGGAAGCAGGGTAAGATACGAAACATGACCTGAATGTCAGAAGAAGGAAAGGACGTTTCCTAGAAAGGGTGTTGAACACATTGCCAGCAAACACTCCGTTTTTCTAAAGCCTTGTGCCAGAAGCCTGCTGATACATCACACCCAGAAAATGTATTTGAGGATAACAAAAAATGCCTCTGATGGCCTGCAGTGAAAAACATTTCCCTCAGTTTATTTGTTTCACATCAGGAACTAATGGAAGAATTTTATCTATTTCATCTATGACAGCAAATAGCTACTTCATTGACTTTTCTCAGTGATTCCTGATGCTCTAAGTCCATCTGGTTACACTTTTAGCCATTGGTGAAATGCAAAAGAAACTTTTCTGTGTGTCCCTCTTAGCTGTATTCCCACAGTCTGCACTTGTGGTACCCATCACCAAGGCAGTCTCACACAGTTAAGCACATTCCAAGAAAAACACAGCTCAGGGCTGTGCTCCAAGGGGATGGGTCAGGCACTTTGGTCATACATGTCAAGGATGGACAGGCAGTTCAGCTGTTAAACTCTGACAAAACTCTATTGCCAAGTGCCAATGAGATTTAATCTGGTTTTCTTTGAAGACTCACAATCTGGCCAAACTGGGACAGTTTTTCAGGGTATGACAGAAGACATATCCCCTGCACTGGAGCTCCTTTCAAGCCAAATTTCTAATCTCTGCTCCACAGAAACTTTAGATCTTCTCAAAGAAAGGCACTGCTAGTCAATTTTAAACTACAGATACATCTGTTTCTTTTTCTCTAACCTCTTTCCAAGATTAAACTCAGCTCCCTCAACCCAAACCACCAGAGATATCCACCATGGCGAATCTCAGCCTCCACAGTTACATTCAGCTGGGTTGTAAGACTCTGGGAACAGACTCTTAAAACCAGCCTTGTAAAAGTATTGTCAAAAACTCCTTTTTCTTGTTTTCTACCAATAGCTGCAGCAGAAAGCAAATACAAGAGCTGAAAACAACAACCTATTGATCTGTACCTATCTGCAATGCTAAGGACCCTATTTCTGCCACATTCATTTCTCTGTCTTTTCAGTAAGCCAGCTACTACCATGAACCTTTCCTCTTTCAACCTCTGCATGCACCCACCAGCACATTAATCCGCAGAAATCACTTCTTGCGGTTGCTTGATGGATGAATTCAGCAGAGGCCTGTCCTGCAATACATCAGTGGTGCACAGTTAGGCCAGGCTCAAGGGTCTGCTTTCTAATGATAGACATGAGGGCAGCCACAGTGTGCAACCTACGTGTGAGATGGATGCCCTGTGAGAAGAGGTGTAGAGATGAGAGGGGATGTGCTGCTCATGTAAATTTTCTATATTAGATTAGCTGCCAGCATCAATGCTAGAAGCAGGTTGCTCCCAATTGTTAGGATTCCAAAGAAAAAGGACACAAAGGAGCAGTGCTAGATGGTCCTGTGATCCCTTCACCTTGTTTAATCCCTCCCTGGAGAAGAATAACTGATGACCGCTGAAACCGAGCAGCTCCTGCCTGAAAGGAACATATACATTTGGAGTGGGAGATGTCAACCAAGGGAGGATTTCATCCCTAAGGAAACAGCTCCACCTGTGTGATTGAAATAAGATATGAGATACTTAGAAAGATTTCTAAAGCTTGCATGAGCACAACCACTGCTTGTACTCATTGCTTTTCCAATTTATTTATTTGCATTTCTATTAGTGTGAACAGATCAGATTCAGCTTGTTCACTGGTTTTGATATGTTTCATTCTTTCTGGCTCCCTCTCTTTGAGACAGTGCATCCTGGAGTTAGGCACCCACATACACATCAATAAACTTGCTGGATGGGTAGGGGATGATGGACACATTTGGTGGGATTTGTTGTGCGCCATTTCTGAAAACAAGGCAAAAACAGTAACACAGCACTAGAAATCTCACTTGAAATTACTCTTTCTGAAAATCTTGGCCAGGATCAGGTCTTGTGTTTCGCAAAACTCTCCTCTGCCTCCAGACTGATTATGTTACTTCGGTGTATTTATTACAACCTGGGTGCAATCAGTTCTCATGATGAATATCCCTTTAGCCGTCCAATACCAATTACTCATGTGCTACCTGCTCAGTGGAAAAGAACCAGTGAATCTCATTTCTTCACTCACCAAAGATTTCCCTGCCTCCTTTTCCATCGTTATGTTTCTGGAAGCGTTTTTCCTCTTCTTTTATTTTAGTCCTGGGTGTCCCCTGAGCTCGGTGATTGCATTTAAAACAGACACAACGACATTATGAAGCATTAAACTAATGGCATTTGAGACCATTTTTCTCCCGTAAACCATTATGACGTCCCTGGAACGGCTGGCAGAGGGCTGAACATCAGCGCCGCCATCCAGGGCTGCATCCCTCTCTGCCACTCGGTACCCGCTCTGGGATTCGAGGTGCCATCTCTTGTGCTTCTCTCACTGTTATAGCCCCCAAGAAAGCTGTTTTGATCTTCAGATGAGTTGTTTGGCACGACCATAATGACAAATATGTGAATGGGGAGTTAACCATGAATTGCAAAGTACCTATCAAATCCCCAAGGTGGAGAGGAATATATCTTCCTTCACACCCTTTTGATGTATAGTTAATTACACGAATCTGGAACTGTTACCATGTGCAAACAGAGTGAAAATTGACTTTCTAAGCCATCCCTGGCCCCTCTGCATATGTCACTCGCTCTAGCCCAATATCATGCTCTGTCTGTACACACACAAATATATAATCAGTATGGGTTTAGACCCTTTTTTTGGATAATCCAGCATTATAAAACGTTAGAGGGAAAGAAGGGAATGTAGCATCCTTCAGGCCTGATGTAGCTTTTCTAAAAAGAAGAAAAAAATCCTTATTTTATATTGGTTGTTCTTTCTCTTGCCTGAATAAAAGCTTTAGCACAGCTTGAAAGGGTTGCATGTGCTGAAATGTAGCCCAAGGATATGTGTTATTATCCATCCCCTCTTGACCAGCAGGGTCTCAGCTCTCTCTCCCTTTCAGCCTTTTGTTTGAACAGATGGGATTGGGGAACGAAGGGAAAGAAAGGCAGTCTGTTCTCATTAACGCTCCCAGTACACAAACACAAACCTGAGCACAGGGGACCTACAGAACAGGACTGCTTCCACTCCACACATATCCACTGAGACCATATGTACCCGTACACAAAGGCAGACAGAAGACCCACGTCGAGCCAGCTACTAGGCATTTACCAAAGATGACTCCTCAGCAACTATTTAATTTTTTTTTTTTTAATATAAGTCCTCATAGGTCATTCTCTTTTTTCTTTTTCAGCCACCCAATTTAAAAAATAACCTTCACTGATGTGGTGTTGAGGTTGTTTTAAAAGAAGGATTGTCATTAAATCAGCCTAACACCTGATCTGGGAGCACTGGTTTTCTTGGTCTGATGTGAGCTGTGTAAAGAGGTTTCAGGCTGAACTTGCCAGACTAAGGACAAGGTTTATGTAGCTCAGTATCCTGGCATGGGCCAAGGCTGCCTCGTCTAGAAAAGGTGCTCAAAAACCTGCTGTCCTCCATGATGGACTACCTGTCCATTAAGAATATCTCATGAACACTGTGGCCAGGGTAGGCTGTAACACTTCAAAGCTGGGTTCTTCCATTTCCCTATGGCTCTTGCATATTTTTGCATATTTACTGATAGATCACTTGGAAGGCCCACTTAAATAAATATTTGATGCTTTTTTTGCATTGGGCATAGTCATTGGCCTCAGTGATCTCCTGTCACAGTGAATGCCTTCATGGGCAGTATGTGAGGAAACGTCTCCTTCCAGCAAAGCTTGACTCCTCACTTTGGAAAAGGGCAAGCAGCTCCAAGCTCTGCGGCCTGGTGGCTCACCACCCCATGGCAGCTGAGCAGAGATCAATGCCTGCAGCCTGTGACAAACTCAAAGCCACTTGAAACAGCAGAGATGGGGAGGTGAGGTAGCTTCCTCAGCACCCCACCGCATGCCACACATCCATCACACACAGATGGCTACCGCAGCGTGGCTGACATGTGGCAACTTATTAAGCTGCTGTACTGCAGCCACACACTGGGCTCAAACCATGCTTGGAGCTGCAGCAGAATGGGTCTCTGTCTGAGCATGGCAGGTTCCTCCAGATACAGAGCTTCCTCTGCTCCCCTTTCTGGGTGGTGACCACCACTGCAATGCAGAAAGCATTTTCGGGCAACTCAGATCTCCCTGCCTCTTCCTTCCTCTCCAGGTCAGCTCCGGCACAGCTTGTGCTCATCTGTCCTCCCCAGCATTAAATGGGTCAGGCCTGACAGGAAGATGTGCCAGACGTCCACAGCTGCTTAACAAGGACTTCCCAGATCAGAAGCATAACAGACACTGAGGTGGCTCTGAAACAAGCACTGGTGAAACAAGTAGTCAGGAGCCAATTCCCCAAATAGGGTCTTTGGTTAAAGCCCCTGACTGATCTTTGTAGTTGATCATATTTCCCAAGGAGCCTCACTGCACCCTAAAGAGCACCATATTATTACTTTAGGTGTCTGGTAGCAAAGTGAGTGAAGCTAGAGAATGGCTTTCCTCCAGCTGCAGTAGGCTGCAGTGAGCTGGAGACATGGCAGGCTCTTTCCTCAAGTGTAGAATGAAACACCCGTGTATTATGTCCAGCATCAGGTAGATCTATATTTCATTACAGCCCCGGGCATTTGACATGTATTCTCAAGAAAAGAGAGCTGTCATTTTTTTCCCCAGGTATTGTGAGCATAGGGAATGCAGAGCAGAAAATGAAGTGGTTCTCCCCGCAGGGCTGTTTGCAGAAGATCACAGGGGAGCCAAGGCAGAGGAGCATTAGCACCTCTGTTCGCAGGCTCTCACACGCTCTCTGGGCATGCAGAGGCAGGTTTCCATAGCCGCACACCTCCTTTGAACACCACTGCACACACACGTGCTCTGCAGGTTACTGCCCGTAGAAGAGCAGTTGGCAAGGCACCAACCAGCTTTTTTCCATGAACAGTTGCCCGGTTTCCATAAATAACAGCGGCCGGGGGCAGAGCCCAAATGCAGCCCCCAGCTACCCAACCACGGACTGGCACAGAGCAAGCTAAAGGCTTGCAGACAGGGGGTCCAGGTTGCACGTGAGCTGCACCATGAAGGTGGAGGCCCTGCATCGAGCCCCATGGCACAGCACCTCAGGCACAACTGCTCTCAGCAGCTGAATCACAGCTCATGTCCTGCAGCAGCACCACAACAGCACGGTGCAGAGCACAGCTAATGACCAGCAGCAAGCAGGTGTAGCACAGCTCTCCTCAGTGATGGCAGCACAAATAGCATGGCAAAAGGAGTCAGGGCCACGACACATCACTTGGAACAAAGCAATGTTCAGGAGAAACTCCTAGATCTCTGTAGCACACTTCCCAGTGCTCCTAGCCCAGGACTGGACTTCACATCAGCTTTAATTGCACTTTAGGCAAGCAATGGTTAGCAGGAGAGACCAAATCACCAACCACCATTTTCAGCAGGCTGTAAGAACAATATTGTTACCTGGAGGCTGACATTTTGCCCATTAGCATGTCTACATGGCATAATTTATCAAAAATAGATTCTATTCCTAAAATCCCAGTTAGCCAACCAAGGAACACAGGCCCCTAAGCTCTTCAAAGCAAAACACTTGATGTTTGGGCTTGGCAAACATGACATAGCTCAGCAGCTTGCACTCTTCTTAGCAAGAAATGGCAATGATTTCACCCAGACCATTACAACAAACCCACCCCCCCCAAACTTAACAGAAAGGTCAACTGAAGTCTAGAAGCATCAGGTTCCATAGTTTTCCTGTCTCTTCAGCAGAGGCAATTTTAAAAATTCAACTCTTGTGTTCAACCCATACCAGAAAAGCAACCTGGAATTTGAAATTACACATTTAGAAAAAACTCTTTGCAAAGAAGTGAGTTTCAGATCAATGAAAACATTTTGCTTCACCTTAAATAAAGCCTAAGCAAGAAGCTGCTTGAAAATGAACTATTAATACAGAACACTTCAATAACTTAGAGATGTTTCACCTTTACCTATGAGGGCACAAGTGTCTGTGTACAATGAAAAGGGGCTCAGAGTCCCACTGCAAAATCGGCAAATGTCTTGGGCTATGAGTTATTCAGCTTCATTCAGGCTGTGTCATGGAAAGATTGATCAAACTCCTCTCTGTGAATATTTCCAAAATGTCCCAAAGCTACAAAGGTAGGCCTGACAGTGAACCTCCTCCTGGTAGCTATAACTTTTCCCTACACAGCTGCTGCTAGTCATGCTTGGAAACAAGATACTGACAGACAGCTCTTTGGTCCAATAGAGTTGTCACAACATTGTGTGTGATGTTTTGCTCCACCACGTACTTGAGAGTCTCTTTCAGACCATCTGTGCCTCAGAGCACAGGACAGCACTGTGCTACCTGAGCCTGCAGTGCCACAGGAGAGGTCAGCACCCCTGGTGCCACCAGACAAACCACTGCTTGAGCTCCATTCTCTGACACTTGCTTGCATCAGTTCTCAGCAGCTGGTGCACCCCACTGTTCCCCAAGCTCTCATATTGTCTCAGATTCATGGAAGAGGACACAGAAAAATGACCAGGATGCCACCACCAATGGGACTCAGGGGGTCAAATCCCAAATGCCACCTAGACCCACGACCAATGCTACCAGGAGCACTCCTTGGGCCTATATGATCTGTCAGTGAAGATATACCTGTTTATACCCAGCTGACAAGGACCAGGGGATTACAAGTGGAGGCTAAGGAGAGTGTTGTCACTGTAAATAATGCCATCCACATTCTAGACTACATCAGGAGGAAGGTGGCCAGCAGATTGAGAGATATTATCCCAGTCTCCTCCTAAGTGCTGGTGAGACTGTGCCTAGATATTCTGCTCTGTTTGGACCTCCCAGGTTCCAGAGGGATATTGAAAACCCTGGAAGAATCAGCTGAGATGGTGAGGGGCCTGGAGCACATAACATATGAGAAACAGTTTTAGGAGCTGGGCTTGTACTCTGGTGAAGAGAAGCTACCAGGCAATACAAGAGCAGCCTACACTTACTTCAAATGGAGCCCCAGAGATGATGGAGCCAAACTCTTGTACAGTACTAGTCACCCACAATGTGTGGAGACAGTGTAGAAAGGCTGAAGGGAGAGCTCAATGTGACAGTTCCTAAAAACAGGAGGAGTCATTCAGGAGCCAGAGCTGCTGCAGGCAGAATGCAACAGCCCTCTCTCTAAAGTTTTCCTGGGATCAATAACCAGAGGTCTGAGTTCAAGTCAAGGGTCAAGTGTTTCATTGAGCTTCAGAAGTTGTGGTAGCTCCTCTGTGTAACACACACTGCTCCAGCTGTGCAGAGGTGTTTTTAAACTGGTCCTGGCTCTAGGACATTTTGCATTATGTCCCTCCATCTCCCCACATAATTCCTCTCCAAGTGAATGTGGGAACATGACCATCCTAATTCATCTATGGTGTTTAGACTTGGATCACAGCTAATACAAAGGGGATGGAGACAGCAAGTAAAACACCATCTGTTCATTAGCTTTGAAAATTGCATAAGCCCAAAGCCAAAACTTCACTTCCTCTGAACTCTGTAGAACTGTAGATATGGATGGAGATCTGAGTCTTGTGTCTGGCTGATCCAAGTGCTCCTAAGTGGTGGAGGAGGATGGGCTGGCTGCTGGACTGCAACTGCTGGCTGCTGTCAGTTCCCAGTACTTCAATGCTGCCTGGCCTGACACTGGCTCTGCTCTCAGTGAAATAGCTGGAGCTGGGATGCTCAGCTGGAACAGATCTTCAGCTTTGCTGCATGGACTGGTTTCTGCCTGACAGCTCACTCTTGCTCCCAGTTACACACATATTCACTGACATACTGAGGTGCCAACAGGTGAAAGAAAAGGGAAACTGGGGTGAGTAAAGAGGCCCACTTGAAGATGGGCCCCACTTTGCTCCTTGCTGCAGGTCCATATCATCAGTAGTCACAAGAGCTCAGCTCCCCACCAGCTGGCTCTACATGGTGGTATTCAAGCCCTGTGTGTGAATGTGATTTATGGTCCTCATGAAAAACTAGGTCCTTTGGTCCCTGACAGTGGGTGCACAGGGAGGACAGCAGAGAGAACAAGCCACCCCTCCTGCAATCCAAAATAAAATCAGAGGGATTGGCAGTGGCAAAACAGGCAGGAGGAGCAGTGGCCCCTCTGTGCTGTCTGGACTATTTCCCAGAAGGGACAGCAAGGCCTGTGTAATCAGGCTCAGCTGGTAATCAGACAAAGTCCAAACTAGCATAAAGACTAAATTATCCCTTAGTCCTTCCAGCTCAGGGGAAAGGATATTGATAGGGGAGGCAAGGATGGCTGCTGGACTGCAGCTGCCAGCAGCAGCCCACGCAGACAGAGAAATATCTCTCTGTCTATATATATACCTAACCTGCCCCTCGCCCCATTGTCATTTAAATAGCCGGCGCCTGGCGTGCAAAGGGCACATGCAAATCCCAGCGCTCTGCTCAGCCGCGCACCAGCATCGCTGCGGGCACCCCGCGGCCCTCGGGGGGAAATGACACCATCTGTGCCCGCCAGCGCTCGCCGAGCGCTGCCTGGAGACCCCGCCGCTCCTCGCTGTGCTCTGTGCCCCGGCCTGCCCCTCTCGCCGGTGTACAAAGAGGGGGACTGATGCCAGGCTGTCTGAATTGGTATGAAAAGGAGCCCCAGCAGACAAGGCTAAACCTGAGCCCAACTGGCCATGTAGCTTTGTTTCCATCAGTGCTGGAAGAACGTAGAAAAAGCATCCCACCGTGGGGAAAGTGGGGATGTGCCTCGGTGCTGGATTCAGCCTTAGGAGAAGGGTTTATCACACCCCTAAAACGCAGCAGACCCATCTTTACCTGTTCAAAAATCACAGCTGCCTAAGTTACCTGACCATTTTTAAATAATAAGATTTAATTTACATAAATAGACTTTTATGTGTGTATTTGGTTGGGAAGGGATGAGCTTTTTTACATTTTGGTTTCTGACCCTTTAAAACCCTGCCATAGGTCATGGCTTCAAGCTGCCCTCTGCAACTTTGGGGGCCAGGGGGAGCCTCAGAATTTGAAAGTGGAAAGCCAAGACCTTAATTTCACTTTAGCAGTTACCTCTGAAGTCTTGTGACTCCTCACCACTCCTTCGTACATTGCAGACACTCTGTCAGCTGCACAAACACTGTCCATGGGGAGCACTCTGGAGCTCAGACTTCCGTATAGGTCCTAGTTAAAACACAGAATTTCATAATATGTAAGGCTGGAAGGGATCTCTGGAGACCATCTGGTGCAACCCCCCCACTCAGGCAGGGTGGGGAGCACACTGGACAGAATCGTGTCCAGACGGTTCTTGAATATTTCCATGGAAGGAGATTCCACATCCTCTCTGGGCAATCTGTCCTGTGCTCAGTAAAGTACAGTAAAGAAGTTCTTCCTCATGTTCAGGTGGAGCTTCCTGTGTTCCAGTTTATGCCTGTTGCCCTTTGTCCTGTTGCTGGGCACTACCGACAGGAGTTTGGCTCCATCCTCTTGGCATCCTCCCTTCTGATATTTGAATACATTGATAAGGTTCTCTCTGTCTTCTCTTCTCGAGGCTGAACAGGTGCAGCTCCCTCAGCCATTCTTTGCAAGGCAGGCGCTCCCAGTCCCTTAATCATCTAATCAATTTTCCACTGGACCTGCTCCAGGAGGTCCACGTCTCTCTTGTCCTGAGGAGCCCAGAACTGGACACAGCACTGCAGATGCAGCCTCGCTAGGGCTGAGCAGAGGGATCGGATCACTCCCCTCAACCTGCTGGCATTGCTCTTCAAAAAGCACCCCGGGATACTCCTGGACTTCTTGGCCATAGGCGCACACTGCTGGCACCATCAGCGAAACGCGGCGAAAATGCCCCTAGAACCGGACCCGCTCTCTGAACGGGGCCAGGGAGCACTGAGCGGGCGAGGCAGGCCAGGGCACGGCACATGCGGCATCAGGCGCGGGCTGCCCTGCTGTCCCACGGCGGGCTGTCCTGCTCACCCGTGCTGTCCCTGCTCACCCGTGCTGTCCCTGGTCACTCGGGCTGTCCCTGGTCACTCGGGCCGTTCCCGC